>CM052652.1:149474989-149522849 GCA_028533165.1 Leontopithecus rosalia | reverse complement strand
TTACGCACAGGTGACACTGGGTCAGCACAGGCAGATGCAGTCCTGGGAAACCTGACTCTCACCCCCACTGTGACCTTATGCACAGGTGACACTGGGCCAGCACAGGCAGATGCAGCTCTGGGAAACCTCCCGACTCTCACCCCCACTGTGACCTTATGTACAGGTGACACCGGGTCAGCACAGGCAGATGCAGCCCTGGGAAACCTCCCGACTCTCACCCCCACTGTGACCTTACGCACAGGTGACACCGGGTCAGCACAGGCAGATGCAGCCCTGGGAAACCTCCCGACTCTCACCCCCACTGTGACCTTATGCACAGGTGACGCTGGGCCAGCACGGGCAGATGCAGCCCTGGGACGGGCGCCCATGGCCTTTGCCCTGCAAGTGGAGCATTTGCAGTCCCAGCTTCCCCAGGTCCTCAGGGGAACAGGGTCAGCAGAAAGAGGCATGTTCTAGTTCTGGTTCAGTTCCTGCTGCTGGCCAGTGACACTGTGCAGCACCAGAGTCTCCCAGGGTAGCACTTTCCCATCTGGACACCCCGGGTAATTATCGCAACTTAGATGACTGCAGTGTCAGCCCAGGGAGATGACAGCCTGAACGCGGTGGCAGGTAAGAACAGCCGTGATGACGATGTAGCTGCTATTGATTGAGTACTCACTAGGTTCCAGAGCTGTTTTCAGCATTATAACTGGGCAGTGAGGTTGGGCCCCGTGCTGCCGGCTGGCTGCAGGGCTCGGGAAAGAGGAGCCCCTCTCCTGCTGAGGTTTTGCCACGCTCGCTCATAAGTGCGGTGCTCACTTCCCACTGGGAGGCGGAGGGCTCAGCCTGGGATGTCTGTTCCCATCTCCCAGGGCAGTCTGCTCCCTGGGGCCAGGGTCCCAGCTCCATTCCCAGCCTTCCTCTGCCCTGAGCCAGCTGAGGCAGCCCTTCTCCCATGGAGAAGGAGCAGGCCACAAGCCCAGAGCAGAACAGTGCCTGCTGGAGGCTGCGGGGCCAGACAGCACTCTGGGCAGTCAGTGGCTCCTTCTGGCTATCTACCTGTGCTTCTCCAGCAGGTGCCCATTTTATTTTATTTTAATTTATTTGTTTTTGAGACAGGGCCTCAAAAACGTCACCCAGGCTGGAGTGTTGTGGTGCTGTCACAACTCACTGTAGCTTCAACCTCCTGGGTTCAAGTGATTCTCCTGCCTCAGTCTCCCCAGTAGCTGGGACTATAGATGTGTGCCACCAAGCCTGGCTGCATTTTTTATTTTTTGTGGAGATGGGGTCTCGCAATGCTGCCCAGGTCAGTCTGAAACTCTGGGCTGGAAGGATCTGCCCACCTTGGCCTCTCAAGTGCTGGGATTGCAGGCGTGAGTGGGGTCTTGCTATACTGCCCAGGTCAGTCTGAAACTCTGGGCTGGAAGGATCTGCCCACCTTGGCCTCTCAAGTGCTGGGATTGCAGGTGTGAGCTACCGCGCCCTGCCAGTGCCTGTTTCAGAAGATGGTCCTTCATATTGTAGCTCACGTGGGCAGGTTCTAGAGACCGTGGGGGGTGGCCCTGTGGAGAAATGTTAAGTTCTTCTCTTTTGGAGAGGCAGTGGTGGCCCAGGTAGATGAATGAGGCTTTGAGACTGCCTAGCTGGTGTGCTTCTCCCTGCCTGGAGTCTGGGACAGGAATTTCCAGGCTGGGGTTGGACAAGGCCCTGTGCAGGTCCAGATCTTCTCAGCCAGTAGGTGTGCCCCACACAGAGGAGAGACCAGGCTGTGGGTGCCAGGCTGTGGGTGCTTGGGAAGGCTCTGAATCAGTGAACCTCTTCTCTGAGGGTCTCTGCATCGGGGGTGGTGGGGTGGGGTGGGACTTGAACTTGAGCTTAAATGAGAGCGTCTTAAGCCAGAGGACCAGGTTTTAGCTCTGGCTTATTCTATGGCCTTAGACCTATCCTTCTGGGCCTTCCGTCCTCATTTGTAAAAGGAGGGATTTCATGACCCCAGGGTTCCAGCGCTGATAGGCGTGCGTGGAACACAGAGGAGCAGAGCTGGGCCCGAGTGTGTCTGGAAGCACAAGCATCGCTCACTGGTCCGGGAGCTGCTCCCCTGTGGAGACTCCAGCTGGTGGGCGATTCCTGTGGCTGCTCCATCCTCGACTTTTCATTGGGTGGGGTTGTGTACAGTGAGAAACCCTGATCAGAGGAGCAGAGGGGACGTCAATGTCAGGCCTCCCCACCCCCTGCCTCAGAGTCCCTGGGGGCTGAGAGAAGGCTTTCTCGCTGGGCATGCTGGGATGGGAATGGGGCTCTACTGCGAATCTATGTAGCTGGCACCTGATGCGGAGGCCTGCAGGGCTGTGCAGGACAGGGCCTGGTTGTTCCCCCTAGGGAGAGGGAGCTGCCTCACACTTCGGCTGTGGTGAGGAGGGGACTGAGCCTGGGGCCACCTCTCTGAGAGGCTTGTTTCTGTCCTTGGCCCTGGATATCTTTGAACACAGCCATTAGGGAGGTCACAGAAGTGGCTGGTCCCTGGGGGAACCAGGAAGCAGGACGTTCTGTCACAACGCTCCTCACAGCTAGGGAAAGCTTTGGGGAGGGTTGAGTTTTGAGAGGCAGAGGAAGGGGAAGTGTGACGAAAGTAGGAGGGGAGACTGCTGAGGACGCGGCAGGGGGAGGGGCCAGGGCCAGGACCGGTGGCGGTGGAGGCTGTGCCCTGCCCACTCTGACCCTGGCAGTGGACCTAGAGACCATCACCCCACCTCTCTTACCCTCGGTTTTCTCATTTGCAAAATGCAGTCACGCTTCTCCTCCACTGGTCTGCAGGGCGTGGGGAGGGACATGTGGGATGAAAGCCAGAGGTGTGTCCGGAGGATGAGGGTCCCTTTCAGCTGAGGGTCAGGGCCATGTGAAGGAAGGCCAGGTAGGGCAGGACATGGCCCCGTGGCTGCTGGGGCTGGGAGCGGGTAGGTGGTGATTTCAGGGGTGCGATGGTCCTCAGTGGAACTTTGCCTGGGAGGACATGTGCATTAGCTGAAATGTGTCCCCAGTGGGTGACCCTTGCCCTTTGCTCTTCTGCTCACCCCTGAGTTAATTACCCTAGTGAGTATACTTTCTTATCAAAACATTAGGGCAGCTGGGGAAGGATCCTAACTCACAGAAGGCTGTGGGGGAACAGCCCTACTGACCAAGGTGACACACTGACTGTCTCGGAGGGCAAGGTTGGTGTGGCCTGTGGGGCTTCCAGGGTGGAGTGAGCCATGTAGTCCCGACCTAGCTGCCCCGCCTGAGAGGAGGGCGCCCGGCCAGCCTCTAAGTCACTCAGGCTGGGACGACTGATCTGGAATCTGCATGCTAGAGCCAGAATCTGATATGAACCCGTGTTACTTAGGAAGGGCTGGTTTTAAAGCAGCATCCACCTTTCCTCCAGCCCAGGCTGCGGCTGCTGCTGCTGGAGTGTGTGGGGTCTTCTCATATAGAGAAGACCTTTGGTTGCCTGCTCTCTGTCGAATTCTCTTGGGCGCTGAGGTCCTGGCAGTTCATAGTGTAGAAAGGCCCCAGCTTCAGATTGCAGCACAGTGACCCACACTAAGGGAGCTTATCTTTATGTCCACAGAGACCTCTTTGATGGGGACAGGACCTTTCTGAGAATGATCTGGGACACAGTGCACCAAGGTTTAACTCAAGGGGCACACACGCAAGCAAATGCCTGCCATGGGGCTGCATCCCACGGCAGACAGAGTGAAGGTGTCACCGTGGATTAGATGTGGGGTCCAGTGCATGGAATGGAAACCAAAGCCCATTCAGTAGTGAGTGTGCCCCTGTGGCAGGTGCCCAGTGCAGCCTCGGGTGGGGGATGGCAGTGGGGTGAGGATGGATCAGACCTTCTAGCTGGTCCAGGAACCCCTGATTCCTGGTAACAGGCCTGCATGCAATGCCTGGGCTGGAAGGGAGGCAGTGCCCCCACCCCCTGCTGCCATTAAGGGGCTTTGGGGATGGCCCAGTTCTGGGAGGGAAGGAACAGCTGGCTAAGGGGAGGGGTGGGAGCTAGCAGGTGATGGTGAGGAGGTGGGGAGGGGCGCAGGCTGGTGGGGGCACTGCCACCCTAGGGGGAGGGCCACGCCTGGAGATGAGTCTTCAAGGACCAGGACATGGCTCTGTGGCTCCTGTTTTGCATTTTCCCTCCTGCTTCTGCAGGCACTAGGTGGGGGGGGGGGGTCGGTAAGTGACTCGGACCTTTGCTGTGGGCTGCACTGTGGGGTCCCTCCGCTCTGCCATGTCCAGTTCCCACCAGCACAGTGTGGGCGGCACAGAGGCCAGTGGGTGGAACCTTCTCACCTGCCCAGAACGGCAGCTCAGCTCAGCTCAGCTCATCCCCGTCCCTTTTCCATGGAGGAACTACATCTTCATTCCCGAGCTCCTGCCCTTGACACTGCCTCCTCCCCCACTAGGCAGAGACAGTGTCACTGTGGATTAGATGTGGGGTCCAGTGCATGGAATGGAAGCCAAAGCCCATTCAGTAGTGACTGTGCCCGTGGCAGGTGCCCAGTGCAGCCTCGGGTGGGAGATGGCAGTGGGGTGAGGATGGATCAGACCTTCTAGCTGGCCCAGGAACCCCTGATTCCTGGTAACAGGCCTGCATGTCTGGGACGGATGGGCAGCAGCCCTGCATCCTCCTCAAGTCACTTGGTGTCTCCTTGGCGTCCAGTCTGGCCTTGCTGACCTTACCCTGCCTCTGTGGGTCCGCCCTTGGTCAGACGCTGACACCAAAGATCTCAGTTCATATTGATATTTACCTGGGACCCTGACCTTTGAAGCTGAGGACTCTGGTATCCCCAGAGCTTTAGGAACCTCAGAGTTCACGCAGCTGGAAAGGTCCCGCAGCTCTGGCTCTGGTGGATTATTGAGGAGTCTCTGGTCCCATCAGAAATGAGGTTCAGGTGTGAATGGGAGCCCTGGCTCTGCAGCTGAGGCTTCTGGCCCTCCACAAACTTCTAAATAAACATCGTCCTGGTGTGCCCAGGCTCAACTCTGCTGCATCCAGACAGGATGCCCTGTTGCTGGCCAGGGCCATGTCTTCCAGATATCTGGGGCCTCAGAGGACCAGCAGACACTCATCAGGCACTGATACCAGCTGGGGAGGAAGGAGCTCATGGTCTGCTGTAACTAACAGGATCCTTTGTTCAGGGTTCAGGGGCCGAGAGTCAGCTGCCGAAGGCTGTGGAGTTACTGGTGCCAGACAGGAGGTGATGGCACAGTGCTGGTGGCCTCTCAAAACGGGCCTTCCTATCATTCTTTCTCCTGCCCCTCCCCATGGCTGTCTTTACTTCATCTGAATGTGGTGACAGTAGGGGGTTGGGATGGGTGCGGTCTTGATAATTTCCCATCAACAAATCCAGTCCAGTTCCCCTAAGAAGCCTGGAGAGAGGTTTCAGGACCATGGGCAGATATGGCAGATGTGCCTGTGCCCTGTTGGGGCCAGCACACTTCCACTCTCCTTGCTGGTTCTGCATGGACAAAGCCTTTAAGGGAACAGCCTCGACTGAGGGAGGGAGGCCACATGGACGGGGAATTCAGAAGTGGTCACTTAGACTTGAACATCTTCAGGAATTCCTCGTGTCTCCAAACACGCCGGGGAAATCGCCAGGCAGCTTTAGTGACTGTGTCACTCCGCTTGGAATTTATAACAGTGATCTCCAGCTGCAGGCCTGGGAAGGGCTGCTAGTGAAACAGCACTCAGGCCCTGCTTGGTCTGTTCCGAGTTTCTGGGAAGGCCCTGGGAATCTGTATTTAAAAATGCATCCCCAGGAATGCCACTGCAATGGCTTGTCAGAAATCTGTCAGGATTCAGTTGCAGAAAAGGGAAGTCACCGCTGTTCTTTTAACCAGAAAGGGAGTTTAGGCAGGGTGCTCCCAAATCCCTGAGAGGTGGGAGGAGAAGCCTCTGGGTGGACCCTCAGCCCCGACCTCTGGCACAGTCAGAAGGGCCTCCAGAGACCTCACTGGCACTGCCGAGTTTCCAAACACACGGCTTCAGCTTCGGTCCAGGGCTCAGGATGCCACCATTGCTGCTGGTTCACAGTGAGTGGGACTGCCCCAGGAAATCCAGCATCCTCCAGGTGCTCTGCGCAGCAGCAGAGCAGCAGCACGCGTCCCATGTGCAGCTCTCTGATGCAAGCTGATTCATAGGCAGAATCTCGGGGGCAAGGGTGTTTCCTGCGGAGGATGCCAGACTGCCGTGGATGCGGAGGGAGAAGGCACTGTGGTGAGTGCAGGCAGTGCCTGGCCAGTGGGTGGGTTGTGGAGCCCGACTGGGCCGATGCCTAGACTCTACCACCCATTGTTAGGGCAGAGGACCCTGCCTGTGCCTTCCCAGATCCCAGGCTGCTCAAATGGAGCCTGGCGGTCCTTCCTCTTCATGCAGGTGACCAAACTCTCAAAGTCATTTCAGTGTGCAAAGGCCACCATAGCTGTTCAAGATCTGCTGTAACTAACAGGCTCTGGTCTCCACCCTGGCATATTCATTTCACCCACAGTGGCTTGTCTCATGTGGCTTCTCAGTGGGCCAGCCTGTTTTCGACAAGAAGAGTCTTCTGTCTTCACATTAAAAACCCATTACCTTTTCGGACTTGACAACTAAGTTGTGGGACAGTTTTCCAGGCTCACATTTAGCACAGTTTCTGGCATGGTTTCCCCGGTGAATAGGGCCGCTTTTGTGGAAGGGCACCCCTCCCCAAGGGCTGTGCAGCCTGGTGTGGATTCCAGCGTCCCTGGGGTGGTGCCTTTGAGCAGGGATGTGCGGTGGCCCAGGGACAAGGATGCCATGGGCCTATGTGGGTGTGCTCTCAGGATTGGCACTGTACCCAGATTGCAGTGCCATCTGTGGAAGCCCAGCCCCAAGCTTATGCAGACCCTCCATGCCATCTTAAACCCAGGGTCAGCGGGAACTGTGGGGGGGACTAAAAAAAGATGCAAGCCCTTGCTCCTCCCCTTCCTTCCAAATTAACAGCTTAAGTTTTTATTAGCAATTATTTACCATTCGATGAATAATTATTAAATAAAAGGACTGAAATAATAAATTATTTACAATAATACAATTTCCCCTTTAGTTAATTTCAAATAATTGAAAATTCGTTCAAGTGATCTTTAAGGTCGGCCTGGGGTGGGGGATATGGGCAGCTTCTGGGATGTGGCTGCAAGGAGGGAGGAAGCGGCTGCCCCGGGGCGGGTGGTTTGGGTTTCAGGGCTGCAGGCTCCAGGCTCCGGCTGGTGCGGAACGGCTTCCCCGGGGCCGGGTGGTTTGGGTTTCGGGGCTGCAGGCTCCAGGCTGCGGCTGGTGCGGAACGTTATCCGTGGAGCAGTTGTGTGTGCACACCTTCCCAACGCCTTGTCCAGTCAGTCCTATCAGGAGCCGAAAATCAGTGGTGGAAATATTTGCACCATGATCACTGGCAAATGTTGTAAGTCAGGGTTTCTTTTGCTGAGAAACTGTTACCCAGCGCAGCACTGGGCAGCAGGAACCTCTGGATCTTTGTAGGAGTTCAGTGCTTCTCCAGGCTGCTGCCAAGAGGTAGGAAGAGTCGCTGGGCCCGAGGCGGGTATGCTCATCGGCTGTGCTCTCTGGATTTCCACCTGTGCGGCTGTGTCTGCGAACTTCCCCTCCAGGGCTTACTCTCCTCCAGGTGTTAATCTGGAAGGTTCTGTGGACTCCCAGGAAAGCCTGAGACATAGAAGGACCCCCAGCCCGTGTCCAGGCTCTGGAGCATTCTATATGAGGTCGGCTGCCCTGTGTTGTGCTGTGTCTGTGGCCGCTGAATGGGCTCTGGTAGAGCCATCCAGAGAGACGGAACAGAGGGCATGTGGGGCGTGGAAACCTGGAGCAGGACCTAAAAAATCTCCTGTGTTTTTTTTTTAGCCACAGGGGAAAGCGAGTGTTTACAGAATGTTAAACTACATCCCTTTCCAGATTCCAGCAGGGAAAGAACTCACTTCTGCGGCTTTCTCCCGGGAGGTAAACAGGCCTGCTCAGCAGCGGGTGAATGTTCAGCCAGGGCACCAGCTGTTCTCCGGGCTGGCTTCCAGAACTCCAGTCCCCCAGTGTGCTCTTGTCTTGGGCTGCCAGCCTGCAGGAGCCTGCAGGGTTCTTCAGCCATTGACACCTGGTTCCCGCAGTCATGTGAGCTGGGCTTTGTGTCTGGAAGGGAAAGAACTTCCTTTCTGGAGACAAGATTCATGCCAAAGGCCAAGTGCTGAGGTCCAAGGGAAAACTGGGCGTTAACAGGAATGAGGACAGAGCTTCTCTGGAGTCTGGCCTGGTACTTTCATCCCACAAGGTTTTCTTAGAAGCTGACTGCATGCTGGGCTCTCGTCAGAGGAGAAGAGAAAAACTAAGGATGTGGGATTTGACCTGGCTGTGCCTGGGGCGCAAGCCCTGGGGGTGGTGGCCAGACACTGAATGATAAAGGAAAACACTGTCCCACAGCCACACACCCACCCTCTGCCCTGTCCTCCATTCTGGTGACAGGAAAAGCTCTATTGAACCTCCATGAGTGTGGAGGCTATTGCTGACTTTCCCTTCTGCACAGAGAATCCGCCTCAGGTTCAGAGTCTTTGGTTCACTCTTAGAATTCTAACTCAAGGAAAACTTTACATAGATAATGACAGCACTGGCAGGATGGCCGATCCTTTGAAGTCTGGGAGCCTGAGCCGTAGGAAAGGAGTGGCTCTGCTGCGGAGGAACTGGCTGACAGCAAGGCTGGTGGAGCCTGGGTTTCAGGCTGTCCTGACTCGTTCAGCTGAATAGCCTTGAGAAAGTGGCTCAGCTTCTCTGTGCCTCAATTTCCTCAGCAGGAAACTGAAGAAGGGAATGGGAGCTCAGAGCCCACCGGCTGCTGTGAGCGTTAAGTGGGTTCTCTGAGGGAAGCACTGGGAGCAGCCCTGGGAACAGGACATTTGCTTGATAGCTGTTCTGTCCTCATTCCATGGGATGGGGCTGTGAACCCAGGGTGGGGTGAGGGTGGGTGGGAGGATGGGCTTGGGGAGGAAACATACGCTGGATGCTGAGGAGCTAGAAGGCCAAGGGCCTGGAGGGGAGGTTCCCTGTGCTCGCAGTGGGAGGCAAGCATGGCTGGAGAAGCTGGAGTAGCCAGCAGAGGCGGTGGTGACAGGAGGACACTGTGGGGTGGCGGTGGGCTGTGCCGAGCATGTGGGTGGACCCGCCTTTCCTCTGGCCTTTTGGAAACACAAGCCTCGGGCTGAGTGCTTGGAAACCCCAGGCTGGCAGCAACCCCAACTGTAGGAGGCTTTGCACCCTTCTCAGATGCACTCCTGCCCTCGGCACCTGCTCCGGGGACATGCAGCAGGCGGACTGTGCAGGTGAGGGCTTCATGCAAGGCATTTGCACGGCTGAGGCACCTGTGCCCTGAGCCAGCAACATGGAGACTGAAGCTTGCATAAGGCAACCTAGCATTTTGCACCTGCCCTCCCGAGAAGGAGGCACCTGATGTGCTCACCTTTCTTGAGGGTCTATCAGTGTTCAATAATGCCCTTTTTCCCGTGTCTTGCTGTATTTTCTGCAGTCACTATGGCCGCTGTTTTTACAGGTCACCTTCAAAGGTGCCTGCAACTTCATATTTGCTTCTCCATGACCACCTTGGTAGTGGGTCCCATTATTAGGCCATTTCACAGATGAGACAATTCAGGCCCCAGTGGTGTGGGGGGCTGCCCTGGGAACCCTGCCCTCCGACCAGCCATTGTTTGGCTTCCACTGAGACTCTCCTGACTGATAAACTTGCAGGCAGGTTCAGTACTTTCCACAGAGCCTAGCAAAACCTCAGGGAAGAGACTTTCACTCTCCATGAGGAATTGAGAACACAGAGCTTTAGTGATCTCGTTACTGGCTGAGCCGGCATCACTGCTGACGACTCAGCTCATGTCTCCTGGGGGCCTCACTGTGCCTGGGCCCGCCTTGGTGAGCAGCTCTGGGACTGTTCATGTCCAACGCGGCTGCCACTTCGTGTTTTCACTGCAGCTTCTCTCTGCTGAATGTCACGGTCATGACTTCAAATAATGACATGAGAAGTTTCATACTTGGTTTGTGAGTCCCGCTGACTGACTTCCTGGCCTTCTGTTCTCTCAGTGGTAGTACGGGGCAGGGTGAGCAAATCTTGCCACCATTGAATGAGAGTTGCTGGCTACAGTAACATCAGGGCCAGAGGAGCCTGCTGGGAGGGAAGGAATCTGTTCCCCAGGCCTGGGCCTGTGAGACTCGAGTTGGCTGTCCACGCCCTGTGTAGCCCTCCACGCTCCTCCTGTGTGAGAAGGGGTCTGCCTCTCCAGGCTTCCCTTCCCTAAGGCTGATGCTTTCTTCTCTTACCACTTTATCTTTCTGACACAGCGTGCTGAAGAAAGTATCAAATTCTAGAGACAGCATAGGAATGTCCTTTCAAGTTTTGCCTCTAGACCATGGAGCTGACCTCCCCCAGCCCCCCAACTGTGCCGGGGACATGCTCGGTGTCTGTCAGAGGCCTTCACTTAGCAACACACTCACCTCAGTTTACTTCCCTTATTGGCAGAAGAATAAAAAGTATCCGAGGCGGGTGGATCACAAGGTAAAGAGATCGAGACCATCCTGGTCAACATGGTGAAACCCGGTCTCTACTAAAAATACAAAAAATTAGCTGGGCACGGTGGTGCGTGCCTATAATCCCAGCTACTCAGGAGGCTGAGGCAGGAGAATTGCCTGAACCCAGGAGGCGGAGGTTGCGATGAGCTGAGATCGCGCCATTGCACTCCAGCCTGGGTAACAAGAGCGAAACTCCGTCTCAAAAAAAAAAAAAAGTATCCAGGCTGGTTTCTCAGAGAGGGGTCCTTCCCATGTGCTTCTCAGAGCATTTGCTCAACAAACAAACATTTCGTGAGCACCTTATATGAGCTCGGTAGATGCCAGGAAGAAGGCAATAAGCAAAACCCAAATTTCTACCCAAGTGGCCCCTGTACTTGATGGATGACAAAGAAGTCTGTTAGCTAATGTTTATTTCATGAATGCCGAGTGCCAGAATCACTGTAAGTAATAATCATGCATTCTCAATTTGTTTGTTTGTTTGTCTGGAGACAGAGTCTTGCTCTGTCACCCAGGCTGGAGTGCAGTGGTGGGATCTCAGCTCACTGCAAACTCCACCTCCTGAATTCAAGTGATTCTCCTGCCTCAGCCTCCCAGGTAGCTGGGATTCAGATGTGCAGCACCACACTCGGCTAATTTTGGTATTTTCAGTAGATACAGGATTTTGCTATGGTTGGCCAGGCTGGTCTTGAACTCCTGACCTCAAGTGATCTGCCCCCCTCAGCCTCCCAGAGTGCTGAGCTTAAAGGTGTGAGCCACTATGCCCAGCCTTAATTTGTTTCTTAAACACAACAGCACAGATAGGACTGACTTACCCTGGGCCCCCATCAGGAAATGTCTAGGAGGAAAAGATACTTTGAATATGAATCATGACAAAGCAGGCTCAGATTGAAAGATAGATAAATAAATAAATAAATAGCAGTGTGTTTCTTCCTCTCTTTTTGCTGAACTCTGGTACCAGCTGTTTCCTGTTTTGGACTAATTTTAAATTCGGATGCTGGGAGTGGGGGCGGTTGCATTTGTGCAGAGTTCAGGCAGTTACCATGTCGGTTACAATTACTTGCAGTCAGATTATATCTTTAGCGTTGGATAAAAGTTATTTCCAGTTGATGTTAAGAGTTGACAATAAATCTTCCCTCCCTGAGGCCGGTCAGCATCATCCTAGTGCTGGGCACCAGGCCAGGAACACCAGGCTAAATGTGTGTTCTTGTGCACATCATTTGCATGCGTCCACACCGAAAGCTTGGCCCAGAGGAGTCTACATTACACACAGACTTAAAGACCCTGCTCAGTACCTGAACAAGTGTTGTATTTCTTCTTGGACTTAAAAGTAAAACTCGAACTCCTTTTAGTGACTCAGAAAGCTGCACGTCCCATGCTTTGCTACACAGGAGGGTCTTCTGCAGGGTGAGGAAGCCACTGCTTCCTGCAACTGTGGCCCAAGGCGCCCTCACTGAGTGGCTGCGTTCTCTCCTGATACAGAAACGGCAACATTTCGGTTTGTGGAAGTCTGAGGAATCACGGATATCCAAAAACATGCTTCCAGTTTCTGAGAACTTCAGGAATGGCAGGATCACTTGTCGGACAACATTTATTTTTCAGTGGTTTGAAGACCTGGGTTTGCTGAGTATTTTCCAAGGATATATGTCTGGAGGATACTGCTAATGAAAACTGAGAGTTTAAACTTAAAAATCCAGGCTTCAAAATTCGGCCGGGTGTGGTGGCTCATGCCTGTAATTCTAGCACTTTGGGAGACCCAGGCAGGTGGATCACTTGAGGACCAGCCTGGCCAACATGGTGAAATCTATCTCTACTAAAAATACAAAAATTAGCCAGGCGTGGTAGATCGTGCCCATAATCCCAGCTACTCAGAAGGCTGAGGCAGGAGAATCCCTTGAACCTGGGAGGCAGAGGTTACAGAAAGCCGAGATCGCACCACTGCACTCTAGCCTGGGTGATAGAGCGAGACCCTATCTCAAAAAGAAAAAAAAGAAAAGAAAAGAAAAAAAAGGATCAGCTGGAGAGATGTGGAGAAATTGAGATGGAATTAGATTGGGATAAACCGAAAGTCGGCTTTAAAAAGATACAAAACATTTCCATGACCATAATATGAGAAAGCCCCATTAAAGGGCATCTGTTACTAGGGGTTGGGAGGTTGCAGGTTAGTGACCTCATGTTGAATTTGAGCCACCTGTCAGGTATTTTAAAAATCCATATGGTTGGCTGGGCGTGGTGGCTCACACCTGCAATCCCAGCACTTTAGGAGGCCGGGGCAGCTGGATCACCTGAGGTCAAGAGTTCGAGACCAGCCTGGCCAACTTGGTGAAACCCTGTCTCTACTAAAAATACAAAATTAGCCAGGCGTGATGGCACTCGCCTGTAATCCCAGCTACTTGGGAGGCTGAGGCAGGAGAATTACTTGAACCCAGGAGGCAGAGGTTTCAATGAGCCGAGATCTTGCCATTGCACTCTAGCCTGGGCAACAAGAGCAAAACTCTGTCTCAAAAAAAAAAAAAATCCATACAGTCTTAATTAACATGATTAAATACAGAATTGAGGTCAAGCGTCTGGGTATCCACATTCGGCTTTGGGCAGGCAACACGAGAATGTGGGGGTCCATTTGATAGCGTGGGGTATCTACCGAGACACCCCCAAACCTTTGGTAGTTTGAGTGTGGTCATGGAGGGCTGGACCAGAGAACCTGGGGGAGGAAAAGCTTCAAAGAAGGTGAGGGGCAGGGAGTATTCAGGAATTTGAAGAGTTATCACTGACAAATTAGATTTATTCTGGGCAGCTTTAAAAGACTAAGGGTAGGACTAGGGGGTAGCATTTGAAGAGTTGTAAATCTCGGTCCAATTTTTGGTAGACTGTTTCCCTATTAAAGTGACAGAGAGGTGGCCCCATGAAGTGAACTCTGGCAGTGTGATGTTTAAGCAGAGGCTGGACTGCTGTGGGTGGGAATGTGGCTGCCAGATTTCAGAACCCCAGGGAGGCTGCACAGCATGACATCCAAGGATCTTTTCCACTTAAAGGTTTGTTTATGACTTTGGCAGAGAAAATAGGAAGGGACAGAGCTCTGAGATTTACCTGGATCAAATCCTTTATCAGAAGCCTCTCCTTTAGACTCAGCAGCAAAAGTGTGGGACTCACCAGACCCAGCTGCAGTTCTTGGGCCCATGTTGAGGCCCCTCAGTCCTCCAGAGCACCCTGATCTCTAGACCCTCCCTAGAGGCTGTCGTTTATCCGTCCAGCTCCAATGACTGGGTGACTTCTGCCCCTAAAGGGAAGAAGTCCCCACTCTTCTTTTTGCCTCAGTCCTCCTCCCAATAGCCCATCTATCCAGAAAGTTCCTGCTGCCCTTCTCTGCCACCCCAGCAGTCGTGCCACCAAGCTGAGCTGCTCAGTGCCCTGCATACCTTCCCATGTGCTGTCATTTCCCCATTGTAGCTGCACTCCAGGAGGACACTTTCCCTGTCAATTCATTTCTCCGCTGCAAACACCCCACTCAACCCCAGGGTGCTTAGAACAGGATTTTTCACGTCTTAGGAATTCACTGAAGTGACTTAGCTGATTTTTGTCATTTTAGAAAATGATTTCAAACAAAGATATCTGAGTGTCCGTCTGCTGGGAAAGACAATACCCACTGACTGTCTGGCAGAGTGCCAAGTCATTCTTGCTTCTAATTAATACTTGTGACAGCTGTACAAGGTGGAGGGTGCCTGCTATTTCCCAGATGGTCACGTGGCATCAGAAAGGTAAGCTCCCATGCCTAGGCAGCTACTGCAGAAATCTACCCTAGGTCTTTCTGTAGGGACAGTCCAATGTCCTTTCTTGGCTTCAGATTGCTGCCCTCCATCTATCTGCACAACAGGGACAGAATTTCATCACCATTGACGGGTGAGCATACATTCATGCATTCCTCTCTCTTAGTAGTGAGGCCTAAACTCTCAGAACTATGAAAATGGAGTCTGGCCGAAGATGTTGAGTGACTCCAGCTGGTCGCAGGCAACGCCAGCCTCCTCCCTGGAGTAGCAGGAGTGTTTCTGAGCCCTAGATTCCGTAGAGCTTGGTGTTGGGGGTTTTCCGGGAGAGGGTTCTGTCTTTTATCATAAACCTTGGCAAGGGGTGGGGGGCGGGGCACCACTGAATGGCGTCTTTGTCCTTCTGAAGGCCTGAAGGAGAAAGATGAAATCCTACAGAAGAGGCCGCTGGAGCCAGGCTGGGCAGCCGTGCTGGGTGCGGGGAGAACCGCGGGCTGGCCCTGAGATCTGGTTCTCATGTGGTCTCCTCTGTAGACAGCCTTGGGAAGAAACAAAGGCCTCCTTGAGGCCCCTGCCTGGGATGCGGACCGCTCATTTTCATTCCGCTTTGGTTTCCCGGAATGTTGAGCTCCGCTGTTCCGAGGAGCCCGTTCCTTGCCTACCCTTTGAAGAGGGAAAGCTGTGCAAACACACTGCCAGGGGCCTTGTGAGCCCGAGGAAGGTCTGTTCTCTGGGACGCTGCAGAGGGCAGGGGTCGCCGGCTGGTGGCCTGCCCCGCCCAGAGAGAAGCGGCCCTGGCTTCCCCTCATTCTTCCTTCTGTGTTAGCTCTTTCTGTTGCAAATAATTAAAATCAGTACATAAGAGTGGGAAAGTGGTTAATGCAACTGCCAGGTCCAGATTCACAGGGATGAGGCGCAGAAGGAAAAACCGCCTTGGGGTGGCTTCTGCTTCCTCCACTTTCCGCTGTGCGGCCGGCAAGCGGGTGGCTCTCGAGAGCTCCCAGTGTCAGGATGGTGGACTCTGATTGCGCCGGGTTGGCTCAGGTGGCAGTGCCGAGCCAATCCGCTTGCCCAGGGAGATGCCGTGCCCTGATTGGCAGGTGAACCTGGTGATAGGATCTGGACTGGCCAGAGAGGAAGTGCACCCACGCCATGTAGACGTGGGACATGTGGCAGAGGACATGGCGGCCGCGGGGATGCCCCTCACCCATCTTGTGTCCAGCACTTTCCCTTCCCCTCGTCATGGTCCCCTAGCTTGGGGTGAAAGCCTGGCTGCTTGCTCTACTCGCCCGTGCTGTCTCGGGGCTGCAGGGAGATGTGGCTGCCCTGCGTTCGGCCTTCCCTCCCTGTGGACTCACTGTGGCTTTACAGAGCTGGGGTCCACCCTGTCTGGGCCTGGGGCCATGCCAACTGAGAACGTTGCTTGGTGCCCCTGGCCCGTGTTGATTCAGAAATCTGGGACCTGTCTTTCCTCGACCCAATGTCTTATGAGATCCGTCTTTGTTTTGGAGGGCAACGTTTTCAGAAGTTTTGGAACCATAATGATCTGTGTTTCAGACACTTGTGGTCCCCGAGAAACTGCTGCTAGAAAAGGGGATCCCCATCCAGATCCCAAGGGAGGGCTCTTGGATCTTGCCAGGAAGGAATTCAAGGCGAGTGGAAAGTGCAGCGAGAAGACATGTTTATTGAAAGCTACTCAGTTACATAGTGGGGCATCCTCAGCAAGAAGAGGAATGCCTTTGTTTTTTGTTTTTCTTATATAGAGCTCTTATCTATGTAAAAACTAAGCTATGCTTCCCTGCGGGTAGGCTGACAATGTGTCAACATTTGTTTCTTTGTTGATGGAAAGAAAGTTACCCTCGGCATTTCAGTGCGTCAGAACATCAAAGCATGCCTATAATGATCTTTGCTGGCTGCTTTGGTGGCCCACACCTGTAGTCCCAGCACTATGGGAGGCCGACATGGGCAGATCATGAGATCAGGAGTTCAGGACCAGCCTGGCCAATATGGTGAAACCCCATCTCTACTAAAAATAAAAAAATTAGCTGGGGGTGGTGCGCGCCTGTATCCCAACTACTCAGGAGGCTGAGGCAGGAGAATCGCTTGAACCCGGGTGGCGGAGGTTGCAGTGAGCTGAGATTGCACCACTGCACTCCAGCCTGGGTGACTGAGCGAGACCCTGTATTAAAAAAAAAAGCATATGTGATACAATATGTAATATTGGGACATCTGGACATTCTGCTGTTGCAAGTGTTTGTCTTTGCAGGTATTAAGCTGCTTCCTCATCTGCAAACATCTTACAAACCTGGCTCGTGACTGGCAAGGAATGTGCCTTGCTAGCTTTAATATGGAATTAATTTGCTCACATCTATAATCCCAGCATTTTGGGAGGCAGAGGCAGGTGGATCATGAGGTCAAGAGATCGAGACCATCCTGGTCAAGAGGTGAAACTCCGTCTCTACTAAAAATACAAAAAAATTAGCTGGGCATGGTGGCGCGTGCCTGTAATCACAGCTACTCAGGAGGCTGAGGCAGGAGAATTGCCTGAACCCAGGAGGCGGAGGTTTCGGTGAGCCGAGATCGCACCATTGCACTCCAGCCTGGGTAGAGAGTGAAACTTCATCTCAAAAAAAAAAGAAAAAAAGGAATTAATTCTAAATGGTGTCACTGTGGCTCCTATGCTCCTGTTTGCCCTAAGTAGACTTAAGGAGAGCCTTATCACCCTAGCGATGTGGCAGTGAATCTCTGCCAGTAGCAGTCCACAAGTGTTAAAACTTTGCTTTTTCTGGAAAAGTGCTTTCTATGCAGTAAGTATTCAAGTGTTTGTGATCCTGGCACTGGGCTGGGTGTATACAACATACAACTCACAGTGCTGTTCCACCCCAGACTGTTCTGTGTTTTGGCCCTCCTCCGTCTCTGATGGCTTTCTTTTCCCTGTGCTGCAGGGAACTGCTGGAGACCACATGCCGCCTGGCCAACACACTGAAGAGGTATGGAGTCCACCGTGGGGACCGTGTTGCCATCTACATGCCGGTGTCCCCACTGGCTGTGGCAGCAATGCTGGCCTGTGCCAGGATCGGAGCTGTCCACACAGTCGTCTTTGCTGGCTTCAGTGCGGAGTCCTTAGCTGGGAGGATCAAAGATGGTGAGGAAGTGGGCCTGGGGAGGGAGGAACCCTAGAATTCCTTGATCCTTTTTCTGGGGGCCTGGTCATCAGTGTGGGGACCATCGAAGTGCCGACGTTAATAAAATGTCACACAGACAAATGACAGATGCTACTAGGGAGAGGCACATGGCTGAAGGAGAATTTGTTCTGTGGGCTGAGATCTGGTTGCAATGAATTTAGTCAGCTTTAAAGGGAGAGTTCCAGGTGGAGGGAATGGCAGAGGCACAGGCTGAATGGGGGAGGAGTGCAGCATGAAGGTCTAGTGGAGGCAGGTGCTGTGCAGCGGAAGGGAAATGTGGAGGGTGAGATGAGGCTGGAGGTGCACGGGGAAGGTCCCGCAGGTCAACAGCTGGAAGCCTTCTATGCTGAGGAGTGAAGGGGTGGACCGTCTTTGGGGATCTGGAGTCAGATGAAGCGGGTGTGGCTTCTGATCGCTGGACAGTGAAGGCTCTTAGCCCACACACGTCACTCTAGACATGGCCTGGCCTCACGGGACACGTCACTCTAGACATGACCTGGCCACACGGGACACGTCACTCTAGACACGGCCTGGCCTCACGGGACACGTCACTCTAGACACGACCTGGCCACACGGGACACGTCACTCTAGACAGGACCTGGCCACACGGGACACGTCACTCTAGACAGGACCTGGCCACACGGGACACGTCACTCTAGACACGGCCTGGCCACACGGGACACGTCACTCTAGACACGGCCTGGCCACACGGGACACGTCACTCTAGACACGGCCTGGCCACACGGGACACGTCACTGTAGACATGGCCTGGCCACACGGGACACGTCACTCTAGACATGGCCTGGCCACACGGGACACCTTTGGGCTTGGCCTCTGGTTTCCAGACTTCTCCGTCTCTGCCTCTCTGTGTTTCTCTGTCACCACGATTGCTGCAGGTGGTATGATGGCCCCTCTCCTGGGGTTCACGTCTTGGCAGACGGGAGAGAAAGGTGGAAGTCTGGTTGGGAAATTATGTTTATGGTGCTGAGGCAAGGAGGGAGAGTTGAGCTTCAGAGTCATTTCTCTCCGGTTCCTCACCCTTATCCTCAGAGCTGGGCGAAGCCCTAGCAGTTCTTCACGGCACACAAGGGCTGGAGAGCAGGCAGCCCCTCACATTTTTTGTTGAGTTTTTTACTCAAGATTGGATTGAGTCTGTCACACTCCTCGGCCTGGGATGTCCTGTGTGACGCAGCTTTATGAGGATCAAAGCAGAGAGGAGACTGATCAGAAACGCCTGTGTTGTCTCTGTCAGCCAAGTGCAAGGTGGTCATCACCTTCAACCAAGGACTCCGGGGCGGGCGTGTGGTGGAGCTGAAGAAAATAGTGGACCAGGCTGTGAAGCACTGCCCCACCGTGCAGCGTGTCCTGGTGGCTCACAGGACAGACAGCAAGGTCCACATGGGGGATCTGGACGTCCCGCTGGAGCAGGTGGGTCACCTCGCTTTGCACAGTGTGAGGAGGGGAGTCATCAAGTTGGCGGCTCTGAGGCTTCTCGGCTTGTGGCTCTCAGTTTGGGTTCCCTAGAGGTGACCAGGGTTCCTCTGTGGCATCTGATGAGCTTGAGCACTAACTGGGAAGACAGAAGTCCAACACCGAAAGCAAGGGAAACACTTGCTGTAACAAATGATGGCACCTCCCTTTTGTTCTGTGTCCTTTCCACATTTGGAATTGAACTTGGGCAGTCAAAGCAGGTGAACTCTGAATCCCATGTGCCAAGTCCTGCCACGGAGGGGAAGTGCTGCTCTCAGGGAGGCTGAGTGCCCTTGGCGGGCTGTATGTTTCTTCTCCCTTGCAGGAAATGGCCAAGGAGGACCCCGTGTGCGCCCCAGAGAGCATGGGCAGCGAGGACATGCTCTTCATGCTGTATACCTCGGGGAGCACCGGGTTGCCCAAGGGCGTCGTCCATACCCAGGCGGGCTACCTGCTGTATGCTGCTCTGACCCACAAGGTACAGGCCCATGCAGCGTGGTGCTGGGCCCTCGGCAGGGCTCTGGGCAGGGGCAGGGCTGAAGTCCTCCTGCTGCAGAGCGAGGCCCGTAGGGATGAGAAGCCAGTGCCTCTTCCTGGCCTGTTCGGGGCAGGGCCCCTCGAGTCCCCCGACCCGACAGCTCCTCAGGGCCCTGGCTGCCGCAGGCCCCACTGCCCTGTCTGGAAACTGCCAGAGAATCTGACCACGTAACTGCAGCAGCGGCACACTGGGGGCCGCTTGCCCAAAGATTTTTAAAAGTTTTTTTAGAGCAGGTACAGAAAACAAACCACCCAACTTAAACGTGCGGCTTAATGAATTATTAAGAGGCAAATGCCACTTTGATCAAGAAATGGAAGGGTGCCGGTTTCTCAGCTGCCCCTTCGAGGCCCGTCTGACCAGGGCCCATTCCTCTATGTCCTGATGTGTCTCATGCCCCTGCCCTGTGTGTTTCTTCCGATAGCTTTGTGACCCAAATGTGCGTTCATGGGGCTCACTGCAATCTCTGCCTCCTGAGCTCAAGTGACTCTCCTGTCTCAGCTTCCTGAGTAGCTGGGACTACAGGCATGCGCCACCACACCCAGCTAATATTTTTGTATTTTTAGTAGAGCCGGGGTTTTGGCATGTTGGCCAGGCTGGTTTTGAACTCCTGACCTCAAGTGATCTGCCTGCGTTGGCCTCTCAAAGTGCTGGGATTACAGCTGTGAGCCACCGCGCCTGGCCTAAAATATTGTTGAAATGTCTTTTAAATCTTTTAAGTGGAGGCTCCCCCGTTTCCTTACACTTGGCCATTGTCACGTCCAGCCATTTTCTCTGGTGTCCTTTGGTCTGGGGCATGCCCACTGTCCCTCTACCCTCTGTGTTTCCTGCACATGGGAGGTTGGATCCTCAGATGGGATCAGGCTCCAGTCGGCTGCTGTGGAAGAATGAAGGGGTTTCAGAGGTCTGTCCTCTCATGCCCCTCAAAGCTGATGGTGCTTGATGCCATTCTTGGCCTTTTTGGCTTTTACTTTTTGCAATTTTTAAGGGATTTAAAAAATTGTGGCATAAGGTAATGCAGAAAGGTGTCCATGCCTTAAACATACAACTAGACGGCTCTGCAGTGCCCCCACCTGTCCCGCTGCTGGAGGCCATTTGAGGAGCCAGCCACCTCTCACAGCTAAGGACTGCAGCGCACACGGCTGTTTCCTAGTGACGTGGCGAACACGGTGGGGCGGGGAACAAGCTCCGGACGCTCCCTTCCTGTCTCTGCAGCTTGTGTTCGACCACCAGCCAGGCGACATCTTCGGCTGTGTGGCCGACATCGGCTGGATTACAGGACACAGCTATGTGGTGTATGGACCTCTCTGCAACGGTGCCACCAGCGTCCTTTTTGAGAGCACCCCAGTTTACCCCAATGCTGGTAAGGATGGTGAACCCTGCTTAACACCCCCTGCTGGTGTCAGGGGAGGGAGCCCGAGGCTCGAGGCTTGCAGAGAGGTTCATGGAAGGGTGATGCCCGGGCTCTGGTGAGGGTATGGCTCTCGAGGTCTTGCTGTCAAGATGCCTGGTGGGGCCAGGAACTGGGTCTTCAGGAAGAGCCGATGGGCAGCAACAGGAAGTGTGACTTGGCACCAGAGGACATCTCCAGGCCCCCGCTCCAGCACTCCTGCCCTCTGCCTTACACTGCCAGCCTCGGCCATCACTTTGGCATCTGTCTCACCTCTAGACTACCTGCCCAGATCCAGCCCTTTCTCGAAGCCAGGGCCAGCTGCCCACCTCTTCTGTTTCCCCAGCCCTGCCCCCTGAACTTTGGAGCCGTCCCTCAGACCATGTTATGCATGGCCTAGAACCGTCCCCATTAAACTGAGACGACTTTGAGGACAAGGTGATGTCTGGCTCCCTTGGGCATCGTCCTCCCCACACCACAGCATCTCCAAATAATTTGCTTTAATGTAAGCAGATCACGGCAGCTCTGCCCAGAGGCTGCAGCCCGAGCGTTCCATGGTGCTGACAGCTGTGTGCGTCATCACCTCCCCGTGCTCCATTCCTGCCTTCGGGGGCTGGGTGTGCTCAAGGAAGAGGTCACAGGGGCAAGTCCAGGGACTAAGAGCCATGGCCCAGGTGCCATCTCAGGTCACCACTTCCGCTCCCGGAAGCTCAATGTCCCATGTGGAGGGAATGGTGTGGTGGTGGGTTTACAGGAATCAGGTGTGCATGCCATGCACGTGGGCCTGCTCTCCGGGACACACGAAGTGGCAGCTGTGCTGTCACCAGGAGAAGCCCATGTAAGTGTGACAGAGTGAAAGCTCTAGGTTATTAAATCCATGTAGTGTCGCCTTGAACTGGGCCACCCCTCAGCCAGGTGAAGACTGTTCCTGAATGTACCGCCCATGGATCTGGGGAGTGCTGGGAGGAGAGCGGCCACTGGGGACCCATCCCATGGGGCTTCTTTCCGTCTTTCCCTGGTGGGGACAGTTCCTTTTTATGGACATGTGCATGTCTGCACATGCGCAGCACTCAGGAAGTCTTGGCTGATCTCTAAGTTTAAAGTAGACTGTGTTGGGTGGGCTCTCCTGCTGACACTGAACTTGGGCCTTTCCGTAGGTCGGTATTGGGAGACAGTAGAGAGGTTAAAGATCAATCAGTTTTATGGTGCCCCAACGGCTATCCGGCTGTTGCTGAAATATGGTGATGCCTGGGTGAAGAAGTACGATCGCTCCTCCTTGCGGACCCTGGGGTCAGGTGAGTGGCCTGCCCTGCAGCAGGGGAGGGTGGGCTTGCCATAGACCCTCAGAGCCAATACGTCCAGCAGGACATCCGTCGTGAAGCTGCCTGGCTTTGTATATGTGAAATTCACGCAACGCCAGACAGGTTCTGGTCGAAAGCCCCTGTTGCCACTGTAAGCCCCTCCCCAGAGCTGGCAGCAGTTACGTCTGGGGCACAACATTCCAGACATTTTCTGTGCCATTGTTTCTGTACTCAATTTCTGTAGCTTAATCTTCATGAGGAATCCTTACCCACTCAGTAAGTTAAGGACCAAGTCATTTCTTTAGTGGGTGCGTGGGGTTTCATTGTATCACTTAGCTGGGTGTGCTGGCACAGGCTGACCCTGTGCCACCTCAAGTGGCACACCTCAAGGAGGGTTTCTTGAGCCCAGGTGTTTGAGGCTGCACTGAGCTATGATTGCACCACTGCACTCCAGCCTGGTGACAGAGTGACACTCAGTCTTTGAAATAATGATACTAATAGTAAAAGTATAACTACAATTTGCTAAACGCTGCCAACACTGCCCCGTCGGACCCTCTGATTGTCTCCAAGTCCGTGGAGTGGATACCATCCTGCACTTCTGCCCTGCTGTTACTGTAGACATTTCCAGGCAGACAGTTCAAAGCTTAGGCTTACTGGTAATGTTGATGGATATTGCCAAGTCATGTGGAAACATTTGGGAAAATTGACAGTAGTGTGGTTTCGACAGTACGGGGCTGTTGTCCTTCGGGCTGGTGCTGGAATGGACTGGTGCTGGTGACTGCTGTTCTCTCTCCTGTCCCTGCCCCGTCTCATATCTGCTTTGACAAGTGTTGTCACATGTGAGCAGCCACCTGCTTGGTGTCTTTTCACTGAGGAAGCATGCAGGGCAGAGACCATGGAAGAGTGTCCCATTCTGCCACGTGCATTGGAAGGGAGCGCAGTGAGTGTGTGCTTCTGCTACTGCTAGGTGACCACCGGGCAGGGAGGCATCTGGCTGCAGGCTAAGAGGCGCTGCAGCTGGGGCTGTTCCCTGCAGAGCTCACCACTCGTTCCCAAACGTGAGATGGGGATGAGAGCTACCTGCAGGGTGGTGAGGATGCCACAGAGCGTCCGATGTGAGCCTTACTGCAATGTTTAGCATGGGGAGAGCTCCTGATGAATAGCAGGCATCCAATGGCTCCTCCTCTTTTCCCTTATTTTCCCCTTAATAGTAAAAAGCTTCTGTTTCTAGAGCTTTCTAGATTACAAAGCAGAAGGGGTTTGAATACTATTAATAAGAGCAAATATGTGTTAAAGGCCTTTATTTTCACATCAGTCCTGTGAGCAGAGTGCAGATGCTGCTTCACATTAAAGAGGAGGAAGAGGAGGCACAGAGAGGTCGGAGAATCTGCCAGAGGTCACTCAGCCTGTGACGAACCCAGCACCTGGTTCTAGAGTCAGTAAAACTCAATCTGCCCCCCTGCTCCACCTGATTTTTGGGCTCTGTGCACCCACCCTGTATCCCCAACAAGTTCCTGGCTCGCTCTGCTTCCCTTCCTGTGCTGTCCTCTCCACGTCTCAGAAAGAGTGTTGGGCTCCTTTCTAAACGGTGTATCTTAGTTTGCTTTGTGCTACTGTAACGGAATACCCTGAGGCTGGGTGATTTATAGTGAACAGAAATCTCCTGGCTCACGTTTCTGGAGGCTGGAAAGTCCCCATCGAGGTGCTGGCATCTGGTCAGGGCCTTCTTGCTCATCATCCTACGGTGGAAGGCCAAAGAGAGGGTGAGAGAGAGTAAGAGGAGGTTGGACTCACTCTTTTATAACGGTGCCAATCCTGCCCAGGAGGGGAGAACCCTCTTGGCATAGACGCCTCATAAAGGTTCCGCCTAATAGGACTGTCAGGAGGCAGCTACGTTTCAACATGAGATTTGAGGGCACAAACATTCAGACCATCACGAGCGGTGAGTTTGTGTGGTCTGTCTTGGCATGCTGGAGCTGGACTCGAGAGGCCCATGTGATTCTGGCTGCCCTCCACAGCTCAGGGGACCTGAGCTCCGCCCTGTGCTCTGGGCCATGCAGTGCTTGGGGGCTGAGAACAAACAGTGGTGTGGCCAGGGCCATAGAAACGGCCAGATCCTCTAGGTGTTGGCAGCAGGGCCACCTGAGTGGGCCCTAAGCATCGGGTGGGGACAGGGCTGAAGGACAAGATTTGGTTTTCTAGAGACACATGGGATTTGTCTGCTAAAGGAAGTCACAGAGTCCAATGCCAAGGAGTACCACTCCGAGTGCATTTCGGGAAAGTGTGTGCTCTGGCAGCTGCGTTAGAGTGGGATGTGTATCCCAGCACCCTGTGCCTCACCCAGGGGTCCCCACAGACCTGGAACACCCCTGAGCCGGGGGGGCCAGCCCCCAGCAGAGGCTCAGTTGAGTTTTGTGTATTTAGCTGGTCTATAGGTATGTTCCTATCCCTGTTACATAACCGGTTCCAGCTGCAGTGCCGTGGGAGGCCAGGTGCCGGTCACACGCCTCGCTGTTCTGTTCTCGGTATGCAACGCTGGCAGGCAGCGTGGAGTCCTGTGATGTCTGCACCTGGGTTCCCAGCACCTGGGAGCATGCTGGGGGTCGGTGTACTTCACGCCTTGGCCAGCACCAGCACTGTGCTGGCGTGCCTGCTGCTGCAATTCCGCAGCCCAGACCCATCCCAGGCAGCTGGGACTCTCAACATTCAGTCCATTGCGTCGTCAGAATCCTGCTCGCTCATGACACTCCCCCCTAGATTTGTATTTCTCAAAGCCTTTTTAAACTTTCAATTTCATAAGTAATACATGGATACGCTCTTGTGAAAAGAAGAAATTGGAGCATGTAATGAAAACTGATATTCTTAGGCGTGGGGTGTGGTGGCTCATGCCTGTGATCTCAGCCACTTGGGAGGCTGAGGTGGGAGGATCCTTGAGCCCAGGAGGTCAAGGCTACAGTGAGCCGTGATCGTGCCACTGCACACCAGCCTGGGCAACAGAGTGAGATCCTTGTCTCTTTAAAAAAAAAAAAAGGAAAAGAAAGCTGAGATCTTCCTTGACCTCTGCTCCAGGGGACCTTGCTGCTCCTGTGCCTTTGGCCCCGTATCCTCAGTTAAGTTCCTATACTGGATGCAGCTCTTTTAAATGATGCTTTCTTTAACATGAAAGTTACCACACTGTGCTATGATGCTGTGACGTGTCTCTGAAGGTTGTCCACATGGATCGGCCCTGCTGTGGGGATCGCTCTGGCTCATGTGGTCACATCACCCTGGCTGGGCACAGGCTGTCACAGTCTCCCAGCGTGTCCACAAGTGCTGCGGGGCATCTCTCTGCCCTCGTGGATGTTCTGAGTGCAGGTGTGATATGAAGACACCCAGACACCCATGTGACCAGCACTGATCATGCAGCATGGCTGCGGGGGCCACTGCTGGGACAAGTCTTGGGTTGTGGGTGGTCCTGGCAACCACCAGCATGAGAGTATTTCAATGTTTTAGTGACAGCACGCCTAGGCTGGCGAGTTCTGGCTGAGTGCCAGTCTGGTGTGGAAATGTCATGAGGTAGACACAGAGTCCTAGGGCATACGAATATCGTTTTCCTTTCTATTGAGGTATAGTGTATACCCAAGGGCAGAGATATTAAGTGTTCAACTTGAGAGATGTTTACATGTATACGTGCTACAGAAATTCACAGTCCCCAGAAGCCCCCTTATGCCTCCTCCCAGTCACAAGAGCTACCTAAGCTGTGACCACAGTGTGGCCTGCGTCACCACGGATGGATCTGGCTGCACTTGAACCTCAGCTGGGTGGGGTCACACACAGCACGTCCCTCCTTGCTCAGCATTGTGCCTCAGACTCGCCTGTGCTGCTGTGGGTCGTGCTAGTTTGCTGTCTTCATTGCAGTGTGGCATTCCTCTGCAGGAGCGTGCCAAGTTGCATTTACCCACATGCTCCTGGGGGACGTGTGTGGTTTCTGGAATGAGCAGGACTGCTGAGGACACCCGTTACACAGCCCCTTCTGGTGACATCTGCAGTCATTTCTGTGGGGTGGATGTCAGGGATCCTGTTTTGAGGTGAAATGATAGACGTATGTTTAGCTATAGTAGATTCTGCCCCAAGCAGTTGCACAAAGTAGTTGTATTGGATGTATGGAGTTTTAAATGTTAAGAGAAACATCCAGATTGCTCCCCAAAATTGCTGTACCAAACTACAGTCGTATTTGTGTCTGTGGAATCCTGTTTTCCCCACATTCTTGCCGGCTTTTTGATTTTCAAGCATCTCATGGTGAAAGCACCTCACTGTCATGTGCATTTCTTTGGTGATCAACAATATGATGTGTCTCACTGCATTTTCAGGTCTCCTTGTGGTCTTAACAAAGAATTAAAGAGCTGTTTTCTCCTCAAAAATCTCTTCCTTTGGCTGGGTGCAGTGGCTCACACCTGTAATTCCAGCACTTTGGGAGGCCGAGGCAGGCAGATCACCTGAGATCAGGAGTTTGAGACCAGCCTGGCCAACAAAAAATCCCATCTCTACTAAAAATACAAAAATTAGCCCAGGTGTGGTGGTGCGTGCCTGTAGTCCCAGCTACTTGGGAGGCTGAGGCAGGAGAATCACTTGAACCCTGGAGGAGGAGGTTGCAGTGAGCCGAGATCGCGCCATTGCACAGAGCAAGACCATCTCAGAAAACCAACAAGCAAGCAAACAAACAAAAAACCACTTCCTTTTGGCTTCAGGTTTATTTGCAGCCTGTTAACGTCTTCTTTCCTGTGTGGTTTCAGTGGGAGAGCCCATCAACTACGAGGCCTGGGAGTGGCTGCACACGGTGGTGGGGGACAGCAGGTGCACGCTGGTGGACACGTGGTGGCAGACAGGTGAGGAGGCCTGGGGGACAGGATTGGGTGTGAGGCTGGGAATGGGGGCCGAGCTCTCTACGCCAGGTGTGATGGAAGACACCCGAGGCCACGGAAACCCCGGGGCCTGGAGTGACGGAACCGGAAGGAAACCCCGGGGCCTGGAGTGACGGAACCGGAAGGAAACCCCGGGGCCTGGAGTGACGGAACCGGAAGGAAACCCCGGGGCCTGGCGTGAGGGAACCGGAAGGAAACCCCGGGGCCTGTAGTGACAGAACAGGATGGGGCCTGGAGTGACGGAATCAGACGGGAACCAGAAGGAAACCCCGGGGCCTGGAGTGACGGAACCGGAAGGAAACCCGGGGCCTGGCATGACGGAACCGGAAGGAAATCCCGGGGCCTGTAGTGACGGAACAGGATGGGGCCTGGAGTGACGGAATCAGACGGGAACCGGAAGGAAACCCCGGGGCCTGGAGTGACGGAACCGGAAGGAAACCCAGGGCCTGGCGTGACGGAACCGGAAGGAAACCCGGGGCCTGGAGTGACGGAACCGGAAGGAAACCCGGGGCCTGGAGTGACGGAACCGGAAGGAAACCCCGGGGCCTGGAGTGACGGAACCGGACGGAAACCCCGGGGCCTGGAGTGAGGGAACCGGAAGGAAACCCGGGGCCTGGCGTGACGGAACCGGAAGGAAACCCAGGGCCTGGCGTGACGGAACCGAAAGGAAACCCCGGGGCCTGGAGTGACGGAATCAGACGGGAACCGGAAAGAAACCCCGGTCCTGGAGTGACGGAACCGGAAGGAAACCCGGGGCCTGGCGTGACGGAACCGGAGGTCGCCAGGCTGCTGTTTCCCAGCCGTGGGACCTGTGGTCACAACTTCTCTGAGCCTCGGTTTCCTCCTTCGTGAGGTGGGGGCGCCCCCGGCAGGCCCGGGTGAGGATGAGCCGAGGCGGGCTGCCCCCGGCCTGGTGCGCACCCGGAGCTCAGGGGCCGCGTCCCTTCCTAGCGCCCCTTTCTAAGCACGGGAACGTGGGCTGAGGCAGGCCCTGTCTTCTAGGGGAGCACGAGTCTAAATTTAAGTTTCAGTGGAACAGGAACTGTTCTGTGACATTGTGTCTGGATTTGTCCCCCTTCTCTGGGCACCTGACATATTGGGGTGCGTGTGGCCAGAGACCGCCACAGATGGAATGAATGTAACTGAGGCTCAGCCTCAAAGAAGCCAGAGAACGAGACGTTCCCACGGGACGGTCCCAGCCACTCGGGAAAACCTGGGACAGAGATTCTCTAGCTGAGCCTCGGGGGCGTTTCCCTGGCACAGGCTGGTGGAGAGCAGTGCCCGAGAAATAGCGCGAGGGCAGGATTTGCGGGCACTTTTTTTGCGGTTGGGCCCGTGTCGAACGGGCGCCGGCCCAGAAGCACTCCATTTTCCATGGCTTCGTGTGTAGGTGGGTGGGCTCCGGCCTTCCCCGCCTCAAGCAAGGGCCTGACACGCGAGGGGGCCTGCAGCCAGCTGCGGGACGCCAGAGCTCCTGGGGCTGAGGCCACTGTGGGCCCCCCTTACACCCACGTCTGGTTTGCCTCAAAGATCCTCGTGCCCCTGAGGTGTTTCCTTGCCCACAACAGGGACAGTCCCACCCACCCCCGACTCGGGATACACATGTCCCTGGGTCCGGGGACGATCACGCATTTCTTCCTTGTCCTCCCTGCAGAAACCGGTGGCATCTGCATCGCACCACGACCCTCGGAAGAAGGGGCGGAAATCCTTCCTGGCATGGCGATGAGGCCCTTCTTTGGCATCGTCCCCGTCCTCATGGATGAGAAGGTGTGTATGGGCCTCCCCTGCGTGGGAGCCACGTGCTCGCCGGCCCTTGGTCCCGCCTGCCCAGCCCAGCTCCCTCCTGTGTGCCCAGGTCCGTACCCAGCGGGAGGCTGCTGACCTCGCTGGTAGCGTGCACTGGGTATCAGCCCCATGGCGGCTTCGCGCCCTCCTCAGGGAGATGGGAGAACTATGGACAGCTCCCTCGAGGGCAGGGCTGGTCATTTTTCGGCTTGCTTCTCACCCAGAGCCTGGCTTTCTCTCACACGCATGTCCCGGGTCTGCAGGGCAGCGCCATAGAGGGCGGCAACGTCTCTGGGGCCCTGTGCATCTCCCAGGCCTGGCCGGGCATGGCCAGGACCATCTATGGTGACCACCAGCGGTTTGTGGATGCCTACTTCAAGGCCTACCCAGGTGAGCAGGCCGTCGGGGACCCTCTCGTGCCTTTTCAGCTGACTGCTGGAATCTTAGCTCAGAACACATTTTTAATGGGATTTGAGTGCATGCAGCACAGCCCGGTGGCCAGGAGGAGGCGCTCCCAAGGCCTGAGTTTGACTCCAGCCCCTCTCCCTCTGCTGCACCTCCCTGGCTTTCCTTACCTTGGCAGTGGGAGTGAGCCCCCACTCCGGGATGTCCGCGGGGCTGCTGAGTTGTGAGCGGGCTGTCCTGCAGTGCAGCCAGGCCCACGGCGAGGTCCTCTTAGCTGCTGGGAAGGCAGAGTGGAGAAGCACCTTGGAAGACTGTCACCAAGGCTGAGAGTTTTCTTCCAGTTTATTTTTATTTTTTCCCGGTTTCTTCTTTTCCCTTGGTTTGGAAACTTACACGAACGCTCTCTCCTCTGTCTTGTTGGAACCAGTGATTTTCAGTCTCAAGCTTGTAAACGAGACTCAAGTGTTTTGGAGAAGCGTCCTGGATGCGCCGCTTGTATCCCTTCTGCTCCCCAAAGTCTCCGTGTCTTGGAGCTGCCTGCCCAGGCTCTAGAGCACACAGAACCAACGGAGCTGCAAGAAGGGCCGGTGGGTGGGACTTCGGCTGCGCACTGGCCGCAGAGCTTTGTGCTCAGTGAGCTGAGGATGTGGGTTCCTGGTGCTGACTTTCCCTGCTGTGCTGCAGGTTATTACTTCACTGGGGATGGGGCTTACCGAACCGAGGGTGGCTATTACCAGATCACAGGGCGGATGGACGATGTCATCAACATCAGTGGCCACCGGCTGGGGACTGCAGAGATCGAGGACGCCATGGTGAGCGCAGGCTGGGCCTCCCCGCTCGCTCCTGCACCTCCATGATGCCCCTGTGGGCCTCTGGGTTGGGGTGGCAGTCCCTGGCCCCAGTCACCTGTAGCACCAGGGGCCGCCACATTTTGCCTTTTGTTCTCTGTTGTACACAGGCCGACCACCCGGCAGTGCCAGAAAGTGCTGTCATTGGCTACCCCCACGACATCAAAGGAGAAGGTGAGTGTCCTGGAGAAGAGCTCCTTCCTGGTTCCTGACCCCATGCCCATTGCAGCCCCTCTGTATGAGGAGCAGGCGCTGGCGAGCGGGGTGATAGGGGGTACTGTGGGCCAAGCTGTTGGTGGTCTCTCTCAAGTGGAAACCGCAGGGGAGGAGGCTGAGCAGCATTCGTGTTAGGTGAGGTTTCTGAAATGCCCTGGCTCTGCTGTCCTTTCAGGACATGCATCCACGGTGGCCGTGACCCATTTGGCCTTGGCTAAGCTTGGGGAGTTTCCACCTCTGTCCATGGTGTATCTGGTTGGGACACCATCCAGCCCTGTTACAGAGAGTTTATGGGAAAATGTCCAGTCTCGTGTCCTCACGGGCTCGGTCAGAGTACTCGAGCCGGCTCTGCAGCCGCCACGTGTGTGTGCCTGAAGCGCGCAGGCTGTGTGCTGCACTGCGACTCGTTTTGGACGAATCGGACCCGTGGTTCCCACTGCACAGCGACATGCCGGGGAATGAAGAATGAGGGACTAGAATGGTCTTCTTTACCAAGGCCACAGTTTGTTTTGAGTCCACCAGCTTCTAGGTGGCTGGACCTGGGAAGGGGCGGGAGTACCTAGGTGCTGTCACTTCCTATCCTGGCATGACCCAGACACACGCTGACCCCATGCCAGGCCACTGCTGGGCAGACCAGCCTCCCCTACCTTGTCCAATGGCCTGACCCCATGCCAGGGCACTGCTGGGCAGACCAGCCTCCATTACCTTGTCCAGTGGCCTGACCCCATGCCAGGGCACTGCTGGGCAGACCAGCCTCCCCTACCTTGTCCAGTGGCCTGACCCAATGCCAGGGCACTGCTGGGCAGACCGACCTCCCCCGCCTTGTCCAGTGGCCTGACCCCATGCCAGGGCACTGCTGGGCAGACCGACCTCCCCCGCCTTGTCCAGTGGCCTGACCCAATGCCAGGGCACTGCTGGGCAGACCAGCCTCCCCTGCCTTGTCCAGTGGCCTGGGTCAGGCTTGCCCTCCCACTGTGTCACAGTGTGTCCCAGATGTCACCTGCCTCCCTGCACTTCTGTGTGCCACTGTCCCATTGTTTACTTAAATGCTTTCTTTAAACTGACCCATTGCAAAATTGAGAATTTATTTCAGTGCTTTACAAACAGCATTTGCAGTTGCCGTGGAAAGGCCCCACCAGCTCTCACATCCCAGCCGATAAGGCTGGGTCAGGTCACAGGGCAGATGGACAACGCCCTTAGCAGCCTTCAGCTGGCAAGGCTGGGATGTGAGAGCTGGTGGAGCCCTTGCTGGTGACCTGTCCAGATGTGATCAGGGGGGTCAGCGAGGATGGAGACAAGGGCAGTTCCTCAGGTGTGACTGGGGTAACTTAGTGTGCCCCGAGGGTACCTCACTGGTAGGAGTCTGGACCTCTCCTCTGGGAAATCCTGCATTTCATATCTCTTGGCTGGGACCCCGCAGGGCACTGGTATGTCCTGGGATTTGGAAGCCCCATCTGTGTCCAAGTCTCGTGGCTGAGCCTGCACTTCCTGGGGCCACTGAAACGGGTCTGTGACCGCAGGCATGGTCCACCGTGTCTGGGGCTCAGCAGCCCCTGGACTGAACCCCATAAAGCAAGTGCAAGATCAAGGGAAGGACAATGGAAAGTGGCCTTTAGACAAACGTTTGGGCATCGCAGTCACTGTCTGTCATAGGGCAGCCCAGCCTTAGGTCGGTTGGGGCGGTGTTGGGGTGTGGTCTGCTGTGGATGCTGCTGCCCGGGGTGCATGCTGTGTGTGTGGAGCTGTTGCAGGTCTCACGTTGCCAGGCCTCGTAAGGTCTGCCAGATGTGTGGGGAGAATTTGTGTATCATGCATGTGAGGGTGTGCATTTTCCTGATTTCTAATGAATCTGAGCATCCATTCTGTGGTTACGAAGAGCTGATGACCAGCTCCTGGTTGGCTGTAGAGGAGCAACAGCTCCTGTTGCTGCCTGTGACTATCGTCATGTATTTGTCCCCACTCTCTTGTTTTGCACCAATGCTGAGAAAGGGCAGCCCTGGAGCTTGTCCAGGACACAGACCCAGCAAGCTTCTGGTGCCGCTGGCCGGGTTCTTGTCTCTCTTGTTTCCAGTGTCCTCAGCCTTGCCTGCCTCCTCCTGACTCTTAACTGGCTCCTCTACCCATGTGGGGGGTTTCCTCCTTCCAGCTCCATCCTCAGAACTAAACAGTCCAGGACCACTTCTGATCCCATCTCAACGGCCAAGATGAGAAAAATGGTGTTCTTTCTCTCAAAGATCTCACAACCTAGTGGGGTGGCAACAGGGGGCCGGACAGCTGTGCCTGCACAACATGTGCCATAAACTAGATTTCATGGGTGGAGTCAGGAAAGGCTTCACAGAGCAGGAGGTGGCTGAATTGGGTCTTGAGGGATGAACAGGAGTTTGCCACATGGATCTAGGAAGGCCTTTCTGGCAAAGGCTGTAGGTCTTTACAGATCGTAGCTTGTTCAGAAAACCATCCACTCATGCACTTAACAACCGTGTGTTGAACACCCCCTGTGTTCCAGACATGGCTGTAGACGCTGGGGACACAGCAGTGAGGGAGAGGGTCTCTGCCCCCATAGAGCTAACATGCTGGAGGGGTCGGGAGTAGAGGGGAGAGACAGACAGAGCAAGAAATAAGGTCACTGAGGAAATGCGACAGTCAGGTGAAGATGGGTGAAGGTGGCATGGGGCTGGGACAGATGAGCAGTGGGAGAGCCACACATGTATAGAAGCTTTGTGGGAGAGACAGAGCACCTTACAGGCCAGTGGGGCGGGCAAGCTGTCAGGGATGGTGCCAGGATGAGCAACTCCACTCAAATTAGATCCCTTGTCACAGTGTGAGCCCTTCCTGGACGTGCCAGAGTACTGAAAAACCAAACCTACTAATTATACTGAAATGTGGGCTGCCCAGTGCTGTCCAGCAGAACTCTTAGCTGCTCCATGTCTGTGCTGGTCAGGGTGGCAGCCTCTGGCTGCACATGGTGCTGAATAGCACTTGAAGTGTGGCTCAGGCAGCCGAGGAGTTGCTGTTTTAATTGAACCGAAATAGTCACCCTGGCCCATGGCACCATGTTGCACACATGCCCCCAGTGGCTGGTGGTGCCCACTTGCTGTACGTCTGTGCACCTGCTCATGGAAGTCCCCAGTCAGCCCACATTAGGGGTTATTTCACAGATGAGGACACAGAGAGGAGATCCCATGTCCCAGATCACACACAGCCAGTCAGTACCAGAGCCAAGATGCCAAGCTCTCAGCCACACATGAGCACTCACCTGGAACACTTGTGGAGCTGTAGGAATCGCTGCCACTTTTTGTGAAACTGAAGTGCATCTTTGGGTTTGCAACTAAAGATGTTGCAAATGATGTCACTAACATATAGCCTCCATGACGTCACTAGCACGTGACAGCTGCCACCACGTCACTAGCATATGATTCAAAAGCCCTTTGGATTTCTGGCGGTCCGTGCACAGCAGTCTGCCTCGGAGTTGGCTTGTGGTCTAGTATTCAACACATCCCCAAACTTGGCTTTATTTTCAGCTGCCTTTGCCTTCGTTGTGTTGAAAGATAGTGCGGGTGACTCAGATGTGGTGGTGCAGGAGATCAAGTCCATGGTGGCCACTAAGATCGCCAAATATGCTGTGCCTGAGGAGATCCTGGTGAGTGGGCCTCCCACGCAGGTGGGGCTGTGCTGCTGTGTGTCCCGCAACTGTCAAGTGACAATGGTCCTTTAGGAGCATATTACTTTTTCCAGTTAGCATCAAAACGGACACTAGCTTCTTGGTTTTCCTGGGTGGTGGTGAGGATGGTGGGTCACTGTGTTGTCATAGAGGGAGGAGACAGGGCAGGAGATGTAGCTCCGAAAGCTCAGCCAGCTCACCTGTCCAGGAGGTCGCCCAGGCAGGCTTTGGCTCTCGTATGTTGGAGTGTGCAGGCTAGTCACAGAAATGGGGCTGCTGGTGAAGAACCTTAGGGATTTTTGTTAGAGACACGGGACAGCCCCGGGGTTCTCCAGCCCTGGTGTGGTTTCTCATCACTTTTCCTGGTACCAGTGAGGAAAATTGCAGACCCCTCCCCGAGGGGTCAGAATCGGGGAGGATTGGGCAGCCTCTTTAGCCCTTGGCTTTTAATTCCCTCCTTCATGACCATTGCCTGCAGCGACTCCGGGCTTGGTGGCCCTTGAAGGCAACAGGGCGCAGCTCCATTTGGTATTACGAGAGTTGACACTTTTGGCCCAGTGACCAGAGTTTCAGGAGACCTGGACTTGCCCTAAGGGAACTGAGCTATTTCAAAAGACAGGTCACTGTGGAAGATCCCAAACACAGCTCGTAATGTATTGCCATTTGCAGTGAATGGGCCGAGTTGCTTGAAAATGCTCCACGCTAGCTTTTCAAACATTAAGACAAAACTTTTCTTTTAAGTAGTTCTCACGTCTTATGTAAGACAAAACCTGCTGAGTCCCAGGCCAGGGAATGGAGATGAGGTGCTTGAACCTGTTGCCACCTGGGTGCCTGCATGTGGCACAGTGGCAGGACAGACAGGCGGCAGTGTGGGGTGAACCTGGCCTGGGTGGACCTTGCCTGGTGGAGGGTGTTGGGATGGGTGGGTTTCAGCTTAGGTCCAGATAGTATGAGGGTAAAGCCGAGACCTTGGGCCTCGCCATTCTCTGGGGTGGAGCCTTAGACTTCCATTGTGGATCCCTGGGAGGGCGTCCCCGCTGAGCAGAGCCTCTGATCTCAGTGCAGTCCACACTGGCATGGAGGCTGGGCACCATCCATGCTCTAACACTGTGCCCATTCCTTGCCAGGTGGTGAGACGTCTTCCAAAAACCAGGTCTGGAAAGGTCATGCGGCGACTCCTGAGGAAGATCATCACTGGTGAGGTCCATGACCTGGGGGACACTAGCACCCTGGAGGATCCCAGTGTCATCATGGAGATCCTGCGTGCCTACCAGAAGTGCAAGGACAAGCAGGCTGCCGCCAAGTGAGCTGGCGCCTGTGGGGCTCTTGGGATGGGGTGAGCTCCCAAGCCCTGGCTTGTCCTGCCCCAAAGGCAGCCCTGTTGTCTTCCTAAGTCCCAGAAGCAGTCCCCACCCCACACGTGACCCGCACAACCCTCATGTGAAGCTGGGCCAGGATCCCTTTCTCCCGTCCATTGGAAGTCCCAGGAGTGTCACCCATGGAGAGGCTGTTGACTTGGCCAGGGCTGGTTCTGCCATCCTGAGTTTGGTTTCCAGGAATGAAAAGGTGTTACCATCTTCATTTCTCTGCCCTCTTGAGTCAGCACGGGACGGTGAGGCCCTGGGATAGCACGCCTGCTCAGATACCACAGAGCTGGGAGAAACCATGTTTTCTCCAGATGTTTCTAGATGCAAAGGGCAGAAATTTTATTTTTATACTTCTATGTTGTGGAAGAACAGCGTGCAGCACTCACATGTAGTGTGTGAATTTACTTGAACTGTTCTATTTAACACGCAGTTGTGAGAATCTCCTTTTTGCCTCTGCTGGTGGAGAAACGTGAGGATCGGAGGCCGCACTTTTCATTACTGTTAGTGTATTTGGAAGTTTGAATTGCAGATGTTTGTACCTGTCTGAGCAGCTCCCTGAGAACTTCCAAGCCTCCAGTTTCCTGGTGACTGTTTCTCCTGCGCTTGGTTGCATATAATGGAGCAAACTCCTAAGCGATAGGGTGAATGTGCCCACCTTAGTTCCAAAGCTGCTTCAGTCATGTTCTGTTTCTCCACGCTGCAATCCAGAAAGATTTTTGTGTCCACAGATTCCTCCTGGTAGGAGAGGCAACGCGCTCCAAATAGGTGGGCTGTTCGGGGCAGCTGCTGGAAACTCAGGTGACTTGTTAGAGCACCAGTTTGGTTAGAGCCAGGTCCTGGCGAATGCTGCCTGACCTTCACTCTGTGGTTGGGGCAGTGAGAACCACTGAAGTCCAATGGTGAAACTTGGAGGTCTGGATCCAGCCTCTCTCTCTTTTAATATTCCTTAGGTGCTGCCAACATTAGCAAGATAATGGAAATCACAAGGCTAGTGGGTGCTTACCTCCCAGCGAGGCATGCAGGGGCTGGCGCTTGGCAGGGAAAGAAGGCCCAGTGAGCCGGGTCCCTTAGGGCAGGGAGAGTTTGTCCTCTTTACCCCACAGTCTGCCCCTCAGGGCCTGTGGCGGCGCCGGTGTTCAGGGGTGTCTGGGTTACTGAGTACCCAGTTATCCAGTTGGCCGTGGCTGTGCTGGTCTCTTGGGTGGGTGCCCATGATGCCCAGGAGGTGGCACTGGCTGCAGCACACACAAATCCTGAGTGGTGGTCTTTTGTCACAGGCTTAGGAACAAAGAGCTGTGCCCTGGGTGTGGGGGTCTGTAGTTGTGGGTATGGCTGTGCATTTGTGAAATGGCTTAGCTTTCCATGTTGCTGACAGGAACCTGGACATGGTCCCAGGCCTTTGAATGATATATAGGGAGGGAATTCAAATAAAGCTCTATTTTGTTCATTTTCTGTTTGTGGTGTGTGTGGTTTTTTTTTTTTTTTGGTCCAATAATGCTACTCTTTTTTATAAAAAGTTTTTCCTGAATGTAGTTCTACAGACGAAATTGGAAGGGGCCTTTTCTCCTGGGAGGTTTACATGGCAGCCCTGACTGCCCCTCGGTGAGCTCACCTGCCTTACCGAGCATGGCTGACTCTGCCGATGCATCAGCCACATGTGGCCATTTAGCTGTAACTTAACAGAATAGAAATTCAGTTCCCAGGCTGCAAGTGCCCGTAGGCCATGCGCAGCAGGTCAAATAGGAGCACTTGGGGGTCCGCAGATGGCACCGGGCTAGAGCACAGGCGAGAGCGAGGGGGCAGACTGGCTCTGGGCAGCATGCATGAGGAGCAAGGCCTGGTCCCTGGGTCATCCCTCTGCCAGAGTGGGCCAGTCTTTCAGCAGGACACACTGAATCAGCGCCCAGAGGCAGAATCTCAGTGGCCTGGGTCTGCTCCTGCAAGGCCTGGGCCAGCTGCGGCCTCCAGAGCAGGAGCTGGGAAGGGCTGTCCTCAGGGGCTGCATCCTCCTGCACCCCTGACTCGGATGGGCACAGGGGTGTGGATGGGGAGTCTGGGGGCCCAGGTGCCCATCTGAGGTGGACTCTGAATGCTTCAAGGGCAGCCCTCGGCATGGGGGTAGTGAGGTGAGATCGGCCCCCTCAGGAGGAGGGTGTGTGGCCACGTGCTTCCCAGGGCCAGCTGTGAGTGGGCCACATGGAGCATCCCGACAAGCCAGACCGTCCCGCCCTGCCTCTCTTGGGAGGGCCATCCTCATTTCTCTTGGGAGCCATCCTCTCCAGCTGCAGGGGTGGCTTTGTGACGGTCCTTCCCAGCATCACAGTCCCCGGCCTAAATGACAGGTACAGGCCTGGCCAGAGGGTGCTGTTGGAACATGACACCTTTGGGAAAGGGACTGCTGCCCTCCACCTGCTGGGCAACACAGGAGGTGGTCACTGCAGGGAGGCCTGGTCTGAGAACAGAACAGCACAGAAGAAGCGGAGCCCGGGGGAACCCACTGAGGCCCAGTCCCACCCCCAGCCCTGTGCGGCCTCTGGCCTGCGCTTCTCCTTTTAGGTTTTCTATCATAACTGAAATGTCCTGACAGAGACCCCACAGTGCCACCGAGAGGAAAGCAGTGGCCACAGGGGTGAGGTATCTAAGAGCTGAGAGTGGGACACAGGAACCCCCAGACTGGGGCTCAAAGATGGCCACAGGCCAGCCTGACACATGATGTGTGTAGTGACCGCAGTCATGAAGGCAAATGGCGTCCAGATCCAGCAAGCAGCCGTGAGCAGCACCTTCCGAGGGTGATTTCCACTTTAAGTGGCTACAACAAAAGTTGTCGTGCTCAAAGGGAAATGTGTGTCTTAAACATTAAATATAAACACGAAATCACGGCTAGCGTTCATGAGCTGACTGCACACGTCTGTCTGAAGGTAGATCATGTGTTGCCATTGGGCATGTGTGCACCCCGCCCACCCACAGCTGCCAGCCTACGGTGCTGAAAAGGCACCGTGAATCACTGCCCCCATTTCCTCTGCCCAGCTGAAGGAACGTGGTGAGGCTGGCTCGAGCTGTGGGAGTGCGTCCAGAGCGTATTCACACGCACCCGACCCAACGCACAACACCCAATGCCAGGGAACAATGGCAGAGACCCACATTTGTGGAGCACTGCACAGAAGAAAGGCCTGTGGCAGGTTCCAGATTCCATGACCCCATCGTACCCTGACGTTGCCTTCTGACACAGACACTGTTCTTCCCACTTGGCAGAAGAGGTGGGGAGTGGCAGAGCTGGGACTTGGACGGAGCTTGTTCAACTCCAGAGCCTGCACTCTTGACCTCCATGCTCAGTCAGATGTGCTGCCCCTTCCTGGGACAGCTTTGCAGGAATACTGGCAGCACTTTCTTTTCTTTAAGGTATCTTCCTGCTGAACTTCGTGTAGCTCTACTAATTGGTATTTTGAATAGGAGAAACAAGACCTAAATCCAGGCCAGGAAGAAGCTTTCCTGGAGATCGTGATTTTTTTCAAGGGGCGTGTGCCAGTGTGCGGTTTAGTGACCTCCACTCTCAGTCACATAATGTTCCCTTTTTTCATTCTTGGGGAATTTGCTGTATAACAGGATTAAACGAAATAAGTATATCATTTCTGGGGCTGTGAATACTGATTGGTTTTTCTCTATGGTGTCAAACAGCTAGAAACAAATTTTGCATGGTCTGAATGTTTAAAACCCTTCATTCCCCAAATTTGTATATTGAAATCCTAACCCGAAAGGAGACGGTGTTAGGAGATGAGGCCTTTGGGAGGTGATTAGGCCACAAGAGTGGAGCTGTTATAAATGGAGCTAGTGCCTTATAAATGGCAGAAGAGAGCTTGCTTCCTCTCTCTCTTCTCTCCTCCTCCAGGTGAGGACAGTGAACTTGGTCATCTGCACACCAGCAAGAGGGCCCTCCCCAGACACCCATCTGCACACCAGCAAGAGGGCCCCCCCAGACACCCATCTGCACACCAGCAAGAGGGCCCTCCCCAGACACCCATCTGCCAGCCCCTTGATCTTATACTTCCCAGCCTCCATAGAAGCAGATTTCTGTGGTTTAAGCCACCCAGCCTATGATATTTAGTTACAGCAGCAAATGAACACAACTTTCCTACTTTATATTGCACAGAGGGTGTGACAAAGAACGAAAGGGATTCTTGACCGTGCTGCATGATGCCCTACCAGCAGAGTTCCCAGGGCAAGCTGCCTCCCTCAAACTGCAAATTCAGGAAGAAAAGCAAGGACTGTAAAGAGCTGCCGGCCAGCTACTTGACTACTTTGGTGCTGACTTGTGGTTACTCTGTAGGGTGCTCACCAGTGTTCCCTTGGTTGCTACAAAAATAATCAACAAAGAGAGCTGTCCAGGGCTTCTGGGCAAGGCTTCCTCCTTCTCTAGCTTCTAGGATTCCCGTTCTGTGTTTACTTGGCATCACTGCAATACCCTTCTGCTATTCCAGGAAGAAATTTCTGCAGAGCAAACGGACTGGCTATCCAACCTACTCCAGCTACCCAGTGGGAGGGCCAGGTCTGCAGAGGCCTCTTCCCTTTTGGGAGTGCAGTTCTGGCTTTTCCACTTGACACTGTGACTTCTTTTCATCATGGATTGTTTAGAAAATATATATTTCTAAAATTTCTAATTTTTTTCTTTTGAGATGGAGTCTTGCTCTGTTATCCAGGCTGGAGTGCAGTGGCACGATCTTGGCTCACTGCAACCTCCACCTCCTGCGTTCAAGCACTTCTCCTCCCTCAGCCTCCTGAGTAGGTGGGACTACAGGTGCATGCCACCACACCCGGCTAGTTTTTGTATTTTTAGTAGAGATGAGGTTTCACCTCGCTGGCCAGGGTAGTCTTGAACTCCCGACCTCAGGTGATCTACCTGCCTCAGGTGTTGAGATTACAGTCATGAGCCACCACACCTGGCCTATTTCTAAAATTTCTAAACATTTAGTTTTTGTTAGTTATTGGTCAGAGAGCACTGTGGTCAGAGAGCATGTTCTCCTTTGACTTCAAGTGCTCTGAAGTCTGGCAGAGCTCCAGCCCAGGCGAGGGGAGGGGTGTTTCCTCAGCATCTCACCTGCGTCCCTGCAGCTGCCCCCCCAGCCCAGCATTGTATCTCAGGTGTCTCCTGCAGGCGGGCAGTCCCTTGGCCCCCAGGGCCAAGTGGTGGTGGCAGTTATTCTTCAAGGTCTCCGGGACTCAAATTCCCCAAACTGAAATGCTGTATGTATTTCTTTATTTTCTATTTGCTTTTAAAGTGCTACTCCATTTCAAATTTAGCTTCTGCCAGTATTTTAAAACTCCTAATGCACAAGCCATACCCCAGACCAGTGACACCAGAATTTCTGGGGTGGGACGCAGGTATCTTTCCAGATGATTCCAACATGCAGCCAAAGTTGAGAGCCACTGTTTTAAAGTTCAGCCCTTCTGGGGTGACACAATCAAGCACACCTACAATGCATGAGGCCCAGCTGAAGCCTTTGCCTCTGCTGCCTAGCATACGCAGCTCTTCCCCCTTCCATGGAATGCCTCTGAGTCCAGTCGCTGCCACTGTGAAGGTGCCCACACTTTAATTAGGGAGCCCAACACTGCCATGGCCTCCTGGCACAGGAACTTGAAGGAAACCGGAGAAGCAGGATCTGAGCCGTGGGAAGGGAAGGAGAAGGTGCTCATCTCCTTAGGCTCGCCTCTCTGGCGTGTGCATGTAAAGAGAGTGGAGCAGGAAACTGGGCCCCTGAGAAAACACAAATGCTTAAAGTCAGTTACTGAGTTCAAGAGACCTTCCTCCTGTGAGTTCACAAGTGACTTGTGTTCAGATTTGCTTCCCTGTAAAGACTTGGGAGCTCAGAGGCACTTGCTGAAGTGAGTGAGGGTCTACAGTCAGATTCTGATAAATGAGGCGAGTAACACCAATCCCAATCCCCAGGGCCCGGCACATGCAAGTGCCTGGCGATATCTGCAGAATGAAGAGTGAACAGGTGCCACACTGACCTAGACGATGAGTGGAAGGACTGAGCTCTGGTCTGCCTGGTGGAGAAAGGCAGGGGACGGAGGTGCCAGCTCAAGCTCTGCAGTTCTCCCGTGGCGGGAGGGGAATGAACTGCTCTGAAGGCATAGGGCAGACCTATGAAGAAGGCAAGCCCCATGTGGCACCTGAAAGCCCTCCTGCCTGCTGCTTTGGCTCACAAGCATCAGAGCGAGGAAATCAGGGTACCCCACCCACCTTGCTCTCTGGAGGACAGAAAGGGGAGAAACAGAGAAGACAGGCCTAGTTTCTTTGTCTGGGTAGGGAGAAGGGTCATGCTTTTGCTCAGCTGTCTGGCTAGCTCTTCTCCCTCTGTTAAGGCCATGGGAGAGTGAAGGCATCCCTCACAACCTGCTCCCTCTCAGCCGTGCTAGAGGAAGGACATCACTCCCCACACTTTCCACTTGTGGGTGCCTGAGTTTGCACTTGGTTCTGTTCTGGTGGCTGTTGCTAATAGCTAAACTGAGGCCCCCACCTGTGCCAGTCTTCATTCCATATACAAGAAAAGTTGTTGGTTAGTGCCCCTGGAACTGGACCACAGGGAACCATCCCTGGCCAGAGAGGTGACAAGCCAGAAGGCAAGAAGCCTACCCTAAACAAACCCAGAACAGGAGACAGCAGAGAGCTGGGTGTTCCACACCCTGGGACGTTACCAGTAAGCACCTGAGTTGGAAACCTGTTGTGATAACGAACACAGGTTCGTTGGAACACAGGTCCAACTTCTTTTGAAACAGAGTGGAACTTTTCTGGTAAGAGCCACCAGTTGGGTAATCTGAGGTTTTCTAATCTCTCTGCTACTGTGGATCCAACCTTCTGCCATATAGCCTTCTGAATGAACAAACACATTGGGCAATTTCTTTCCTAAAGAAGGACGTGACCTTACCCAAACCACACATCGCTTCATTACTGAGAACCAAAGAAACATTGAACTCTTACAAATATGCATAAGTTTTTTCAACGGACAGAAAAAAAGCAGGACATTCATCATCAAAATGGAAATGATTACAGCTGACCCTTGAGCAAAGCGGAGGTTGGGGGTGCCAATCCCAGTTTGGCTGAAAATCCACACCCAACATCTGTCTCCCCCAAAACTTAATTCTGAATAGCCTCCTGTTGGCTGGAAACCTTACTGTTAGCTGTAAACAGTGGATTAACTCACCTGTTGTATGTTCTGTGCATTATCTACTGCATTCTTCCAGTAAACTAAGCTAGAGAAAGAAAGCACCGTTAAAAATCATAAGGAAGAGAAAGTATCTTCACTACTTATGAAGGGGAAGTGGATCATCACGAGGGGCTTCATCGTCATCGTCTTCACCTTGAGTAGGCTGGGGGAGCAGGGAGGGGGATTGCTGCTGTCTCGGGGTGGCAGCGGCAGAAGAGGTGGAGGAGGTGGAAGCGGAGGCCGGTGTAACTTTTATTGAAAAAACATTCTCCAATGAGTGCACCTGCGTAGTTCAAACTGTGTTGTTCAAGGGTCAAGTGTAGTTACTTTCAAGAGATAGTTTCTGGATGTAACAAAACATGATTAATGAGTGCTCTGTGCCAATCATGAAATGTCGGTGTTAAGATTCCAAAGGGAATGAAGAGGTTGGTGGCTCACTTTCCAGTAACAGACAAATACGAATGTCCAGCCCCCGGTGGAGGTGACCGTTACTGTCCAGCCCCCGGTGCAGGTGACCGTCAGTGTCCAGCCCCCGGTGCAGGTGACTGTCACTGTCCAGCCCCCAGTGGAGGTGACCGTCACTGTCCAGCCCCCGGTGCAGGTGACCGTCAGTGTCCAGCCCCCGGTGCAGGTGACCATCACTGTCCAGCCCCCGGTGCAGGTGACCGTCACTGTCCAGCCCCCGGTGGAGGTGACTGCTGAATGCCTTTCCTTTGAGCACTTTTCCTGCCAAGTCTAGGTCGACCTTAAGCATCCTCTTCATGGGCAGTTAGGGCAATTTTCCCGGCCAGCCTCTTTCAGTGCTGACCTCTGCTCCTCCCTCTCACAGGGTGACCACACAGTCAGTGAGCCTGTCCTGCCCTTCAACAGGGAGGCTGCTGTGCTGTTCCCCTTGAATGGTCAGTGGGCCACGGGGTCCTGTCCTCTCACGTGGTTCATCGACCTCACCAAAGCTGAAACCTCAGATTCTCACTCCAGGAATCTAGACTTGGAGAAGGAGACTACCGTTAGTTGGTGTGGGATACTTGAAATGGGAGAGCCAGGGAAAGCTGGGCTTGGGTGATGCTTTTTCACCATGCACGTGTCCAGGCAGAAAATGCTAGCCTGTTGGCCTTGAGGGGCAGTGTGAATTGCTCCTCAATGCATAAAGGACTGTTCCTCTTATGTGACAGGCAGCCCAGAGGTAGGTAGGCGCTGGCTGAGGTAAACAGCTCAGGGGCACCATTAAGGACCTCGGCTCTTCTGTCCTGGCTGTGCTTTTTAGACATCAAGGTGTCTTGCCGTGGTGTTAAGATGCTACTGCTCCATGCTTAACTCTTGGGTTCCAGGCAGGAGAAGAAGGGGCAGCGCTAGTCCCATTTGTCCCTTTTATCAGAAATGCTAAAACTTTCCTAAAGGTCAAAAGAATCCCCAGATTTCTGTTTTTATCTTCTGGCAAAATACTGCCTGTGGCTGCCTTGGCTTTAAGAGTTGGATGAGTAACAGCTGACTGTTTCCAGCTCTCCAGGGGAGGCAGCAAAAGAGAAGGGGCCAGCCCAGCAGGGTGTGCTATACGCCGCCTTGTGGGCACGGAGGGGTGCAGAGACAGGACAGCGTGAGGCACCTGGAGGCGGAGGGTGACTCTGCCCATGTTCCCAGGTCTTTGTTCCAGTGCCCGTGAGGCCTGGTGGTACTTTCAGAGCCTGAGATCCATAAGGTAGACTCTTCAATGTATCCCTTTTTATCTTATGCTGGTTTTCGCGGGTGTCTGTTTCTGATAACTGAATGATCTCTAATGTGCTTTTCCTGCCCTGAACAAACTAATCTACACTACCTAACTTTACTGTCTCCACTGTCCCACCTGAATTAAAACGAGAGCTCCCCACCACGGCAGAATAACTTCCCTTGCAGCCCTTTTCTGAGTCAGTGGTGCCCTCTGCCCTCTCCTGGACTTGTGGGAAGAAGGGGCTCACCTACTTCCTGCCCTGGTTTGCCCTTTTCAGACTATTCTTTCTTTTTTAAAAAAATCCATTTTTCTTTTTTGTGGGTACATACAGGTGTATATATTTGTGGCTATTCTTCCTTATCACTCAGTACCCCTAATGTCTACCCCTGAACATCACCCTCTTGTTTAACGATCCCTGGGTACCCCGCTCTTCCCTCTTAGCCTCTTTCTTGTCCTTCTCTATCCATCCAACCCACTCATTATAATCTTACTTATCTAAGTCCTGGTGCAAGGCCCCTTCCTCCAAGAAGCCATTTCTGGCCACTCCCGTCTGCTGGCACTTGTCCCCTCTCGCAGCCCCAGGCACGCTGCACTCTTCTGGGGCAGTGCTTGATGGTGGTCACTTAGGCTTCCTCTCTCCCCTCCCAGATGACGCCTGTGCAGGCTGGCTCCCTGTATTTCACCCTTGTTTCGTCACTGCACTTGGCACCTGGCAGGCTTTCAGGAAATCTCCGTGGAAGGAGTGGAAACAGCATGGGACGGGCAAAGCGCTGGACTAGAAGGAGGGTTTGCTTCTGGTTTGAGTTTCGAGGCACAGTGTGGGTTGGCATGCATCACACGGCTGCCAGCATCACATGCCTCTTCTTCCACACTGGCAGGGCCCGCTTTTGTTGAGATAAACACCCTCCACATGGGTCAGTGCTACGATGGAAGCAAGCCCCATTTCCAGGGCCGGGGGTGGGTTCTGGCTGGTCTAACCCAACGCTTCTCAACCAAGGGCTGTTTTGTTCCCCAGGGGACATTTGTCCAAGTCTGGCAACATTTTTTATGGTCATGACTAGGTGGGATGCTACTGCCATCTAGTGGGGGAGGCCAGGGCTGCTGCTGAAACACCAGGGTACAGGAGAGGGGCCCCCTCCACTTCCCGACAAATAATTAGCGCAAAACGTCAGTGGTGCCAAGAAACCTGATCAAACTAATCACAGTGGCTCCATTCCTCTGCCAATAACTGGTTCCAGCACCACGAGAAATGAAGTCGGGCTGCTTGGCAGCTGGGTTGGAGGGTGGAGTGGGAGACCTGAGAACGGAAACAATACAAGCAAAGCGGGCTTCACCGTGAGTCAAAAACAGAAAAACGGCACTGAACCCGTGCAGTGCAGCACAGATAATCTAGTTCAGACCTCTGTAACACCAGCTACCCACATGCTTCAGTCAGACATATGTGCTTCAGGATAAGCCCAAGAGCTGACCTTCCAGTAACTCCCAATGGGCTTACATGTCCGAGAGATAAAGCCACTGGTTCCTCCGGTAGCTGCCCTTTTAAGGAATTCTGACCAATCCCCCACAAGACTATCTATGGCTGGACTAACTCCAGTCCCCAAGCCCCACAAGGACTCTCATGCCTCCCCCATTTTGTGGAGCCCTACAGATCCTCTGGTGCTTTTCTTTGCTGCAGCAAGTTCAGTAAACCCAACTTACTGCCACTGTTTTTCTTATGAATGTGTCCCTGGCTGTTTGCAGTGTGTGGGCTTTAACACTGGGCATGGAGCACAATGCAACGGGCTCACTGTTATAGTTGGGGCATCTTTAAAGTGCCTTGAAGACAAAGAGGAAGAAGTTCTGCCAGGGAAACTGGGAGAATTTTCAGCAAGGATACTTGAAGTGGGTCCTGAACGACAGGAATAATTAGCCAAGTGTTGGTGAAGGAGAGTGTATCTCAGGAAGAAGAAATCTCAAGGACAAAGGCAGCTGGGCCTGAGATTAGACACAGTAAACAATCCTGCGCGTCTGAAACGGGAGATGCAGGCCAGAGGGATAGTCCAGGCAGGCAGGAAGGCGTCAGACCATACAGCACGTTGTTAACACTGTCCTGGATTTAATAGCTGTGCTGGCTATACTCAGCGACACACATGAAGTTAAATGTTGCTGAGGCCTGAATTATTACCTGGGATCTCTGCAGAACTGGATTTGCATAGCTCTCCACTTTTCTCAAGCTGGTTCTCCAGCTCTTTGAATGAATGAATAAACAACATTCACATGGAATTCTAGTGCCACCTGTCACTGAAAAAGGCAATGGCACGTTTCTATCAGGAAAGCCACCAAGAAATTATTTCTTAACTCTGCATTTTGAACTTAGCTTTTCCAGAGAGGATTCCTCGTGCCGCGGTAACAGGCTTTGATTTCTTCTGCCTGGAAACCCTCCCTGTCACTTCCTCCAGATTCAATTCCTCTTTCGATCCCTTTGTCTGTCAAACGCTCTCACCAGACCCAGTTCTCCCAGTTTGAAGCAATCACTACGTTTGATAACGTTACATGTCTATGTTACGATGATGATCTGGTTAAAGTCATCCTTCCCACTAGTTTAACTTCCACAAGGAGAGGCCTTGTCTGTGCTTCGCCCAGCACCTCCCAGCAGCTGTGAGCATTTCGGGTTCACTACAATACTGTTGAAAAAGATGCCTCTTGATGCTTTCTCAGCCTTTGTTAGTGATCATTTCTACTTCTACCTTGCCTTTACTTAAGGGTAATCCTGTTTTTTTCTTTTTATTTTTTAAAGTTTTTATTTTATTTTAATTTATTTATTTTTTTTTTGAGACGGAGTTTCACTCTTGTTACCCAGGCTGGAGTGCAATGGCAATATCTCGGCTCACCGCAACCTCCGCCTCCTGGGTTCAGGCAATTCTCCTGCCTCAGCCTCCCGAGTAGCTGGGATTACAGGCACGCGCCACCATGCCCAGATAATTTTTTGTATCTTTAGTAGAGACGGGGTTTTACCATGTTGACCAGGATGGTCTCGATCTCATGACCCTCGTGATCCACCCGCCTCGGCCTCCCAAAGTGCTGGGATTACAGGCTTGAGCCACCGCGCCCGGCCTGTTTTATTTTTATTTTTTAGAAGCCTACAGCACCCAGTATTCCCAGGCAGTCTCCCATCCAAGTATTAACCAGGCCCGAGCCTGCTTAGCTTCCGAGATCAGGCGCGTTCAGGGTGCCTGATCCGTTCGGTATGGCCGTAGACAAGGGTAATCCTTTAATAAACTCTATCAAATGTCTGTTTTAACAGCCACAAAAGATCTAATACTCAACATCAGGCCTTAACCAGAGGGAAACATTTTCTAGCCCAAGTTTCCCCTTAACCGGGTCAGTCGGGGAAGGATGCAATTTTCAGGCAGGGGGTGACTTCGTTCCGAGGCTGTGACGCTGCCTGTGAGAACGGTGTCTCTGACATTTAATAAACAGCGCCGCCTGTAATCCCAGCACTTTGGGAGGCCGAGGCGGGTGGATCACAAGGTCAAGAGATCGAGACCATCCTGGTCAACA
>CM052652.1:149443181-149474889 GCA_028533165.1 Leontopithecus rosalia | reverse complement strand
CCGCCATTGCACTCCAGCCTGGGCAACAAGAGCGAAACTCCGTCTCAAAAAAAAAATAAATAAAAATAAAAAATAAAAAATAAACAGCGCCATCTCGGGCCTGCAATTCCCAAGTGCGTCGTCAGTATTCCAGGCCTCAGAACCGTGAGACGAACGCGGCATGCGCAGCGGCTGGGCCGGGCGAGCCGAGGTTGAATCACTCGCGTTCCGGGCCCCGGAGAGAGACGAGCGGAGACCTCGGCAGCCCCACGTGCTCGTTCCGAGCAGGCTCCGAGCCGCGCTCCCGGGAGGTCACTCTTCGCCGCCAAGAGCGCGGGAAACCGCCCGCCCATGAGGCCGGAAGGGGCGGGGACGGCGCTGCGGATTGGCCCTGAGCGCAACGTCATTTCCGCGCGCCGGGGAGGGCGGGCCTGGCGCCTGAGTCGGCGCCGCTCGGTGAGGGCTGGTGGCGGGAGAGGTCGGGAGCCGGCGCCATGAGCGAGGCGGACGGGCTGCGACAGCGCCGGCCCCTGCGGCCGCAGGTCGTCACGGACGATGATGGCCAGGCCCCGGAGGCGAAGGACGGCAGGTAGGCCGGACTCCCAGACCGGGCGCTGAGCCAGGCCGCGAGGAGCGGAGGGCGACCCCGCTGGACAGCGGCGACCGCGTGGCAGTCACCCGGGGTGATGCGGTGCGAGCGCGCTGTCAGTGCCCTCTCGTCTCATCTCCAAGGGAAACTTGTTTTTCCGAGGAGGACGGGCTCCGACGCGCTGCATGCACCTGTATGGCAGGTGCGTCCAGGTCCTTCAGCTTCGGGCGCACCCTGCGCCGGGTCGTCGCGTTGTCCTTGGCTCTCCGGGTCGGTCCCTGCGCCTTCCTTCCCCTCACTCCCGCCCCTCCCCGCAGAGCGGCTGCTTCCTCGCCTTTCGTTCGCTCCCCTCCCGCTGTCCTTCCTTTGGCTTATCTGATGCCCCGGACACAGCCACCTGGCCGGGGCCCTGCGTCTTCCTGGCCCCCCGCTCGCACTTTCCCAAAGGGAGGAGGTCCCGCGAGATGCCGGGGTGACCCGGCGAGGAGATGGCTTCGGCCCTTGCTCTGTTGCACCTGCGCCCCTCACGCTGCGTGACCAGACCCCGCGGTTCTGGGAAAGAGTGGAGGACAGAAGTGACATTGTAGGCATTTTTTTTTTTTGAGACTTCACCCTCGCAGGTTTTTTTGATGGGAATGGAGAAACATAGGAAACTGTACTTGTGGACATCTAAGAAATAGCAGGTTTTGCCTTTGGGCTCCTCTCCCATCTTCCAGAATGTAAAAATGCTGCGTTTTGTTAGCTGAAAACTGAATCATGATCCGTAAACATAGATTTCAATATAAGATACTTAAAATTCACTTTTCAATTTTGTGTGCTGAATTTTGTAACTTTGAAGTTTTAGGGAGACTCAAAAGCCCCAGAGACCAAGCTCGAAGTTGTGAAACGGATTGACTCATATTTGATAGAAATACTGGAAATGTTTGTTCCTCAGTAGTGTGCCAAGAGGTGCTGTGTGGTACCTATGAATGAGAGGCAGTTTTTGCCCTTGTATACTGAGTTTATTGACTGGTGATAGGAGGCACACATTTGAAGGAGAGCGGTGGCAGGGAGGAGCATTTAGGCTCTAGAGAGGCAATTTAGAGAGAAGACTCTGCGGTGACAGTTGACTCCTTGGGCCAGTGGGAAGATCAGGAAGATGCTCCCATATATCGTGACCAACCATTCTGGGTTGCCCTGGACTGGGGTTTCCAAGGATGTAGAACTTTCAGTGCTAAGCCTGGGCCAACTGGGAGAATCTGGTCACCCTACTTATTGTGAATAAATGATCTGTTGATGAAGCCGTTTAGAGTGGACATGCAAGAACCTGTAACCGTTTCCTACAGAAGTCTTAAAAACAAGGCATTTCTACCCGAGAAATGAAAGAGCACTGGCCTGAGTTTGTCATTAGGTGCAGGGTGTTGAAAACCAGGGCACACAGCCCTCGACTTGCTCACACTTCTGCCCCAGGGCAGAGAGGCAGATTTATTATTTTTTTCAGGTTCCCTGTGGGCATTCTTCCTTAATGACTAAGTAAATGTGATTCTGAAGTCATTTTACTGCCTGATCTTCTCCAATGTGCTTTTATATTTGCATTTAGTTACTTTCTTGACCTCCCCATCCATGAACATTGTTTCCGTTTCCCTGTGTTTGTTCTTTTTTTAAATCCCTTTTCTGTATATCTGTAATGATCTCTTTCAAAATGAGGTCTTGCCACCCTTCCTTTCTGCATTTACTATTGTAATATGGTAGCTGTTTTTCTTACTTTTCTTCTGCAGTTCTCTTCTTTTTCATTTCTTTTGTGGTCATTTCTATTAGTTCATATAATAGTATTCTTGATTACCTTGATAGTCGAGGGTTCAACATAAGCCAGGAAAGCCTGTGTATAGTGTGTGAAGTAAAGGAATCTAAATTAGGAAGTAAAAACATGAAACTGTTAGGGCAAACCTTAGCACTTTAGGTGTGCCAAATAGAATAAAGGAAGCCTTGAAAGACCCATTGCTAAACGGATGGAACCAAGACATAGATTTTAGCAGTGCAAAGGTCCCCTAGCAAAACGTTGGCTGGTCTCCCAAGTTTGGCGTGAAAGGTGGTGTTTGCTTTGTTTTGCTGATGAGATCATTGAGGTCTGTGTGAGCAAGGTAGTTTATATGAAGTTACGGAGAATAGAGTCAAAAGAGAAATGAAAATGAATGGTGAAGGGTAGAACTGGTAGCTGGACAATGAGAAGCGTATTTTTAAAATTATGCTTTGGAAATGACATTTTATGCCAAAGCTCTTGAATTTCTGTATTCAGATCCAGTGGAGAATTTGGTTGGTAAATTCTTGTGTTCATTGTGGAGCACAGATGAGCTAAGCACCTTTACAGACCAGTGCCAGCTTATAGTTATTATTTGACATTGATTTCCCCAAATGCTTTAGAAACTTTACTGTACGCTGTCAAACTATTCCTTTCCTTTTGGAACATAGTTCTATCTAGGAAGAGAACTGTTTAATGTCCATATATGACTGTTTAGGGGTGCAGAATGAATATATTGAGGATTTAACATATTTTACTACATTAAATTCCATGTAATTCTGCTTTTTCAATAAATTTCTGAAGGATTTTAGTCTAATTAAAAGTCTCTACTAGGTCCATTTTCCTTTTTCCTCTTGGAGACTAAAGAGTAAGGCAGGCAGTATGGAGAAACGGATGAGACATTCAGGAATTCATGAGGAGTCAGGCAGCTGGAGTGTTTGTCTCAGCTCTGCCCTGGGTGTGTATTTTCAGGTGGCTCTTTAAACTTGTTTCTTAATTTCTTAATTTTTTCAAGGCTAAAATGATGAATCTAGGAGCCAGCCCCAGTTTAAAGGATTGTGAAAATGAACAAATTCAAGAATCTGTCAGTAAAAAAGATGGGTTGATGCAGTTTGACTTTCTCGGGTTCCAGGGATCACCTTGACACGTGAGGCTGCTGGTCCCCTATGAATTTGGGGCTAACAGGTTTTCCACAATAATCACAGGTGAGTTTTGATCTCTTGGAGTCTGCTCGTTGGGACTTCAGTTCAGGACCCAAGGCCCTGATGTCCTTTGTGCAGAGTTAGAGCCTACCCTTCAAACTCCGCCAAATCGGCTGTTGAATCTACAGAAGATTTTGCAAATTGTGGGCTGGCCAACAGCAGTTGTGAAATCCCGTTGCATCACTGTGCTTGTGCTCTTGCGTTCAGAGAGTGTAGGCAATTTCAGTTTGCAGATGTCCTCATGGAGATGGGCATCCCTTTCAAGAGAGTGGGGCAAACAAATTGATTTCTCAGACTGCGTCTGGGAACTAAGTTGCCAACCTTCCTGGATGTGTCAGCACAGGATGGGAACCTGTAGTGCTTTGTTGGTGAAAATGGATAGGGATCAATATAGTGTCCTTTCTTTAAGTTAAAGAGGGTAAGAGGGAGGCAGGCACCGAGAAAAGACAGAAGAACTGTAGTTGACTATGAGTTTGCAGGCAGCAACACTGATGAGGGCCTGCCAAAAAGTTAACGAACCTTGGGCTAAAATAACTGTGGTGCCCAGAGCAGGGGTCCGGCAGCTGTGGTTGCTTCATTTATATAACAAGCTAACTCCATTTCAAGTACTCAGGAACCAGACATGACTAGTGGCTATTGTATTTCCATCATTGCAGAACGTTCTATTGGACAGTGCTACTCAAGGAGTTTTGTTTAAATTTAAGCTAGTATTTCTCATACGTGACCACAGAACTTTCCAGTGGAGGCTGGATCAGCTGGGGTTGGGGAGGGGTTGGTGAACTTTGACTGGGAAGGCAGCTGGATAGAGTTGGTGGTGTCCAGCTGCACTTCAGGAACAACGGATGAAGAGAGTTTGCAGGCCCACCCTGCGCCTACCAAACCAGAATCTCTGGGTCTTGTTTGAGGTAGCTCAGGTCATCTTGATGTAGCCCGTCCAGGAGTTGGCAGCCTTTGGAAACAGTAGACTCAGTGGCCTTTAAGAGAGTGACTGCTAGATCCCTGGCACTGGGACACAAATCTTTGTCCCTGGACTTTTGGCCTCCTTTTTGGCTGTAAGCACCACGGTTTTCAGTCCTGGCTGGACTTTTTGTTTTGTACATAATTGAGCCTCTAACTGTTGTGTGAAAGGGCAACCAGATATTTAAACGGGGTGTCACCAGCCCTGAATCAGATTTCCACATCAAGATTTTAAGAATGTAAGCTGCAGTGTGGTAAAGGAGAGGTCACACTGTTGGAATCCAGGGATCGCATCAGCTTCCTTTGCAGACAGGAGCGTCCCTGTTGGACTCAGTACAGTGAGGGCAGCGCTCAGGGCCGGCAGCCACATCTTCACCATCCGTCTTTCAGTGCGCTCGCCTCTCTATGGGATTCACACTGTCAAAAATGTTTCTGTCATTTCCTTGTAACCAGCCCTGCTTTATTGTACAAGTACTTCATTTCTTTTCTTTTTTTTCTTTTTTTTTTTTGAGACGGAGTTTCGCTCTTGTTACCCAGGCTGGAGTGCAATGGTGCGATCTCGGCTCACCGCAACCTCCGCCTCCTGGGTTCAGGCAATTCTCCTGCCTCAGCCTCCCGAGTAGCTGGGATTACAGGCACGTGCCACCATGCCCAGCTAAATTTTTGTATCTTTAGTAGAGACGGGGTTTCACCACGTTGACCAGGATGGTCTCAATCTCTTGACCTCGTGATCCACCCGCCTTGGCCTCCCAAAGTGCTGGGATTACAGGCGTGAGCCACCGCACCCGGCCACAAGTACTTCATTTCTGTTGTGTTGGTAGACGTTACGTCATTTAAAGAAAATCACCTGGGTTGAAGAGTGTCCTGGCCCTGGAGTGGCAGTTTGTGTGGTGCAGTCACTGACTTTGTTTGTTTTTTTTTAAACATCTTTATTGAGATGTAATTTGATACCATAAAATTAAGCTACTTAAAATGTCCAAATCAGTGATTTTCGGTATAATCATCCCTTTTGCAATAATTACCACAATCTAAGTGTAGAACGTTTTTGTCACTGTCAACTTTTTTTTTAGTCGAGGTGAAATTCGCATAACAATTAACCACTTTAAAGTACACAGTTCAGTGATGTTTAGTGTATTCACAGTGTTGAGCAACCACCAGCTCTCTCTGGTTTCAACACTGTTTGATCAAGGTGTTTACCTTTACCTGTTAAGTAATCACTCCCATTTACCCCTTCCACACAACGTTCTTCAGCAGATGAGCAGGGCTGGACATGGTCACTCATGCCTGTAATCCTAGCACTTTGGGAGGCTGAGGCAGGAAGACTGCTTGAGGCCAGGCGTTCAAGACCAGCCTGGACAATGTAGCAAGGCATTGTCTCTACGAAAAGTAAAACAATTGGCCAGGCATGGTGGTACACACCTGTAGTCCTAGCTACTTGGGAGGCTGAGACAGGAGGATCACTTGAGCCCAGGAGTTTGAGATTACAGTGAGATATGATCATGCCACTGTACTCCAGCCTGGTAGACAGACCGAGACTGTGTCTTTATATTTAAAAAACAAAAAAAACAGATGATTGGGCAGCAAGTTGTGGTATGTACATATATAATCAACTGGTAACAGGAACTATGTATGGATACATACTGCAACCTAGGTGGGCCTAGAAAACACTGAGTGAAAGAAGCTAGTCATGAGGGTCATATATTGTGCTACTCTGCTTATATGAAATGTCTAGAGTAGGCAGATCAACATGAGCTTTCACAGAGGTTTCAGACTTTGGCTCTGAAGGGCTCTGGGTCTGGGCATCCTCCACTCCTTCCTCTTGCCCTTGGCAGGCAGTGCTTCTAATAGTGACCGCAGGCATACCGCCACATCTGGCTCTCAGTCGCACTTTTCCAGCTCTTGTGCTGGCTGCAGGAAAGCCACTTGAGCCTTTCCCTGCCCATCTCCCTCATTTGTGAGGGAGAGAGATACCTAGGTGCGTCTGGTTGCCCACATAGAGCACGTTTAATGGCATACCCTCATTTTCACTGTGTTTGCCACTCCTCTTTTGCTGGCCCTACTCCTTCCCTGCTGCAGACCTCTCAGGCTGCACGAGCCTGCCGTTGTGTCAGTCATAGTTGGTCTGTGCTTTGTAGACGTTTTGATGCCCGTGGTTCTCATACCCTTGGCTGGTGTAAGTCAGTCACATCAGAAGATCATTTGGTCCTGGGGTTTGGAGACAGGACTGGGAGGCAGAGGTTGACCTGACTTTTCCTTCATTCTCACCTGCCGTCTTCCAGGAGCCTGGGCTCTCGTGGCCTCTCCCTGGGTTGTGGATGTGGCATTTTATTTGGGTTTGTAGGGCCTGGACCACCTCCTTTTCCACCTAATAAAAGGGGTAAGGACTGGCAGTGTGGCATTTTACCTGGTCTCAGGTACGGGGTCAGCTGTGAACCCCTTATGAGTGAAGAAGAGGAAGTTAGGGACAAATTCATTTTTGGAAGATTATTGGAAGAAAAATAGACATAAAATTCTCATCAGCAAAAGGAAATGCCCAAGGAAGAAGGCAATGGTTAGCACTGCCCCTGGGGTTGTCCTGCTCTGGAGGAGAAAGTCGCAGGCAAACCAGGCCTTGCCTTCAGCACTCTGCTTGGAAATGTCCTTAGCTGGGTCCAGTTTCAGTGTTTAGAAGTTCTGCTTTCCATGTAACTGCAGGACGTGATTCAGCCAAGGTTTCTGCCACTGTGTTCCAGGATCTACCTTCCTCCAGTTTCCAATCCCAGGTTCCTGACAAACTTCCATACCCTCCCCAGCACTGCCAACGGTCTTCGTACCCAGTTAGGTGCCTCAAGGCGATGTTTTTCCCCCCCCGCTTTGCTCCTCTCTTCCTTCTGAGCTCTCACGAGCAGAGTCTCTCAACATTCATAGTTTTACGACTGTGTTCCAGGAAATCTAGGCTTTTTCTTTGCTGCTTCTCAGAATTCTTCCATCCTTCACCCAAGCTCGATTCCAAAGCTACTTCCACATTTTTAGATATTTGTTACAGGAGCAACCCACTTCCAGGTGCTGGAAACTAGTTTAACTAGAAAACTGTTAATTTTTATGGTCGCCATTAACAGTTCATCACACAATGAGTGTCCTGAACAACACAAGTCCATCATATGATATTCTCTAGGTCCGAAGTCCTGGGCAGGTCTCACTGTGTTAAGGTCAGGGTATCAGTAGAGCTGTGTTCCTGGAGGCTCTGGGAGACTCGGTTTCCTGCCCACTCAGGTTGGTGGCAGAACCCAGCTGCTCTGCAGAAGTTCTGTCCAAAATGTGAAGGACACTTTGTGAAAGCTGCTTCCTCTTCTTCCCCTTGGTGTTTCCTTTGTCTTTATTTTCACCTACCCCAGTAGAAATAGAGGGATTTATTTTCTTTTCTGCGTTATTCGTTTGTTAAAATCATGCATCTTCAGGAGGTTACCCTGCCTAACACCCCGTTTCACACTGGGGGAAATGTAGGTTTTGGAGTGGAGAAACTGGCCCGGAGTGGCCTGGCTGGCTGTTGGGAAAGAGGACTTGGTCTCCACGTTTCCGGAACAGAGTTTAACATGTCTCAATGGCAGAAGAGTACACTTCTGTCAAAAATCAAACTCTGCCCCTGAAATCAAGTCCGTTTTGTTAAGTGTGAGTCTCGACTTTTTTCTTTGTCAACACTTTAATTTTTTTTGATGGAAGAAAATAATTTTACCTTGGGAACTCATGATTTTATTCGTTTTAAGTTAGTATTAATGTCAAGCATTTAGTAAATTTGAATTCAATTTATGTAAACAAATAATGATCCTCTGATGTTTACTTAGTAGCAAGAGGCCAAATGTTTTTGCTTGTTTACCAGATGAGAAATACCGTATGTGAAGGTGGGTCTGGTCATTTGTTCCAGTACTTCACCCAGCATCCCAGGGAAGCTTTCAGCTCTTCCCAAGGGTTGAGGAGTGATGACTGGGAACGCCAACGTTGTAGAGCCTGTGTGGGTAGCTGTCAGTATCTGTCAAACTTCTTTTATTAGGTTGAAGAGCTGGGAAGTCCTTTTAAATTCCTGAAAGTAGGCTGGGAAGGGCCGGGCGCAGTGGCTCAAGCCTGTAATCCCAGCACTTTGGGAGGCCGAGGCAGGTGGATCACGAGGTCAAGAGATCGAGACCATCCCGGTCAACATGGTGAAACCCCGTCTCTACTAAAAATACAAAAATTAGCTGGGCACGGTGGCGCGCGCCTGTAGTCCCAGCTACTCGGGAGGCTGAGGCAGGAGAGTTGCCTGAACCCAGGAGGCGGAGGTTGCGGTGAGCCGAGATCACACCATTGCACTCCAGCCTGGGTAACAGGAGCGAAACTCCGTCTCAAAAAAAAAAAAAAAAAAAAAGAAAGCAGGCTGGTAAAAATGACTGGGGAATTGGATCATCAGGAATTGTTCTGCTTCCATGTCCTTCATGAATTTAGCACTCTCTTCTATCTGTGAGGATCTTAGGGCTGTGCAGCACTGAGTTGCTGCTTTGAATCCATGCACCAGGAATCGTGGCTTTCAAGAGTTACCCACCTTTTTGTGAATGAGTATGCGCCATTTACATCATTAGAAGCCTTCTTTACCATTACATTTTGTGCTCCTCAGTTCTTTGAGTTTGCCTTCTTTAAAAGCGTCCTAGAGGATTCAAGATCTGGAAAGTACCTGATCCAACGTGTCCTACACAGGGGAAGCTGGGAGATTAAAAAAAAGAACAATGACAAAGGCGTGTTTGCCAATCCTAGCAAACAGTGCTAAAGTTTAATCACAGGCTAGAGGTCGGCCACCCTGCAGTGGGTAAACCAAATGAGCGTCCCTGGTCCTGCCGGGAGGGCTTTCGGACCAGCCAGCCTTGTCACCGTCTGAGACTCAGCTGATTGCCTTTGTATCTCTTATTTCTGGCAGCTCCTTTAGCGGCAGAGTTTTCCGAGTGACCTTCTTGATGCTGGCTGTTTCTCTCACCGTTCCCCTGCTTGGAGCCATGATGCTGCTGGAATCTCCCATAGATCCACAGCCTCTCAGGTAGGCTGCCCTGCAGTCCTCAGGAGGGGTTGCTTGACAAACGTAATGGGCTGAAATAATTTCCAAGGAAAGGAGGGTGCTGAAGTCAGTCTTCTGAAAGGTAAGTTTGAGAAACAGTTTTGTGCTTTCTTTAGTACCTGGGCTTTTATGCTGAATTAGATGTTACTCAGGAAATACGCCTGGTATTTCCCTGTCATTGTTAAAAAAACTGCATAAACCGAAAATAAAAATTCAAAATTAGAGAAGCTTAATAATCATTAGAGACAGTCAACTGTAATTCATTTCAAGTAGCGAAAGCACACACAAATGGAGCTTAAGTTACCTCATTACAATTTTATAAGTAACTGATTTTCTACAAAACCTATAATTAGTCTTATTTTTTCCCTAAGTTACCTTTCACCAGTAGGGATCTATGAGTAATGCAGTCCATTATAATTTGAAAAAAGTCGCATATATGTGGGGGCCCCGAAATAGATTTGTGTTTGTAATTATAGTGGTACAGAGCTGGACCCTCATCAGTGTGGTGATCTGTGACTTCCATGTTGACCTCCTTGCGGGAGGGTTGTACAGCCTCGTTCAGTAATTTCCTGGTTCCCCTTGCAAGTGCTGATGGGGTGAAGCCATCTAAAGCTTATTTAAAATGAATTAGTCCATGTAAGGCTTTGAAAACTTGAGACAAGAATTGTATCTAGTTAAAGAGTGAATATAACATACTAACTAAATAATGTAGTGTTTTATCCATAAAAATTAAGGCTTTATATTGGATCTGATTCACTAAAAATATAGAGGACACGGTTCTGACCTTAGATTGACACGTGTAGCTGAGTCAGTTTTTGTTGTTGGATTTAGAATAGTGAAGGCACAGGGTGCTGTAAACACACAAGTTGCTCATGCCAGATTGAGACTGGGTGAAGGGCTGGGGACTCTAGTCAGCCCCAAGAGTGTCAGCTGTGTAATTCCTGTAGTGCCAGTGGGTCCTCAGATGCATTTTTCTGCCTCAGCCAGGTCTGAGGACATCCTGTCTCCAAAGGGGGGTGAGGGGGAGGTGTTGTGTGTTTTAACCCTTCTCAACAGAGCAGGATGGCTCATTCGACCTAAATAGAAACTGATCTGGGCCTTCTTGGATAGTCCATTTGGGGAGGGAACTATGCCCACAGTCAGGGATTAGAAGCTTGGGTTGTGGGGCAGGCCTTGGAAAAGGAGGCTGAGACTGAGCTTTGAGTTAGAGAGAGAGTGGAGCCTCAGTGAGTGAAGACCTTTGATCTCAGGAACGATGAGTTTATATGTGGAAGGAGTGGTGAAAAAGTGCAGTAGGAAGAGGGGCATGTAGCCCTGGCTGGACACTGAAGGGAAGCAGGGCCCACTGGGGATTGAAAGTTCTTTGTACAAAGTAAGTTCTGTTTGTGGAGTAGAAGAGCCTGATGAGGAGGGAAAGGAAGAGAAGCAGTGGGACCGTCATAGCCAACAGGGCTGTGGAACCATTGTAGCCTCTTCTGGGCTCAGCTTTAGGAATGACAGTGGAACCATCACAGCCAGCAGGGACTTCTCTCCTGGGCTCAGCTTTAGGAATGACAGTGGAACCATCACAGCCAGCAGGCCTTGCTCCTGGGCTCAGCTTTAGGAATGACAGTGGAACCATCACAGCCAGCAGGCCTTGCTCCTGGGCTCAGCTTTAGGAATGGCACACTCAGAATGGGAAGATAGATCCAAAATGCAGAGCAGAAGCCTGGTATGTGACAGAGCTTGGTGTGTCTCACACAAGTACATGTGGCTATGACACAGGCTGTGCCCCATGCATGCCATCCCAGCAGGCGCTGACTCAGCTTCGGCCTCTCAGTCCACAGTCACTCTGTGGAAGGACATGGTTTCTCTGCAGAAGGGAGCAAAAAGTTTATTTTTCATAGAAGGATATGGATGTTTCTAGTCACTGAGGAAAAATTAAAATCAAATTTATGGTTAAAAAAATTAGAGCAGCATTTTGCAGGATGGATTTGGTTGCTATAATTTTAAAGACCAACAGGAAGGGTAATTCTACTGGCAGTTGAAAGTTGCAGTACTGTTAGAAGTAGACATTTTACTACCAGGTAGAACTGTCGGACTGAGAGATATTAAAAAATAGCAGCAACCTTTATGGGTGGTCTGGGACATCAGCCGAAATAGAAGCACTGTATGGAACTCAGGGAGGGCCCACGAGACCTGCAGGGGAGGGAGGCATCAGTGCCGCACCCTGGCTTCCTGTGTTAGAGACAGAGATGTGGGGACATCAGAGACCTGGTTCTCAGAAGTGCTTAGGAGAGTCTGTGCAGTCTGTGGGCCACAGCGGGTCACATCTCTGCAGCTGAGAATCACTGCATCAGTACAGGCTTCCTCCATCTGTGATCATACTGACACCCTGTTACTCTGTGCACATCTCCCCAGGTTGTCACAGGGATCTTGAAAGCCACTCTGTATGTGCTATGGGAATCAAGATGTCATGTATGGTGTGTCTGTGACAGCCCTCTAATCTTCCCAAAAGGAAAGGAAAGTGGTTTTGCAGGACAGGTTTTTGGCAAAGCGCTGCAGCTTTCCTGTGACTTTGTCATCACGTACTGAAACCAGCTTTGCAATTGTCTAGACTGGAAGAGCCACCCCTCTTCTCTTAGTCCCCGCCACGCTCCTGGTCTGGCTGTTCTCTGATTTTCTGGAGATTTCTAAGTGTGGTCTGAGCTCTCACAGGAGTGGTAGACTCCCAAACACCTGTCCATTAGCCAAGTGGCCATTCCTGCCCTGTCTGCTGGCCTGATCCTCTTGACCATGGTGACCCCATGCTGCCCAGCGTGTAGAAGTGACCGAGGCTGAGCAGAAACTGGTAACTCTGCTTTGTCTTCGTTGCATGGCACCACTTGCCGCTGGTGGGGTTTCCCTTTCCTTCCTCTTTTGCTGTGAAAAGAGCTTTAAAGAAGCCCTTTTTGCTGTTGTCATAAATTTTTCCCCAGCCCTTAGCTTCTTCCTATTCTTGAACTCCCTGCCTTGCCGGAGGCAGGGGGCAGGGGATAATTGGAAGACATTCCTCCTCACTTTGCTCCTCTTCAGCAGTGCTCCTTGGGAGCCTTCTATATGCCGTGTTCTATGCCGGGTGCTGGGAATGCAGTAGAGAAAAACACAGAAAGAAATCCCAGATCTCATGGAGCATATGCTGTAGTGGGCACAGACAGACCATAAACGTAAAAGAAGCAAATTACACAGTGCCTGAGAAGCTGGTATGTGCTATGAGGAGGGCAGGGGCCTGGTATGTGCTATGGAGCAGGGCAGGGGCCTGCGCTCAGGGGAGGTATTGGATATTCAGTTGGGTGGTCAGAGGGGCCTCCTGGGGAGGGAATGGTTGGAGTTCTAGGTGGAGCAAAGAGCTGGTGAGAAGGCACTGGTTAGGGAGATGCTGGTGTAGTCAGGACCCGGCGGGGAGGGGCTGGTGTGGGGGATGCAGAAGGCACAAGAAGGGGAGGAGGCAAGAAGGCACTGTGGCCAGACTGTGGTGCTCAGAGGCTGCTGCCAGGACTTGGCTGTAGGTGAGAGAGGCCATGGTGGGGCTCTGAGGAGAGGAAGGTCGTGATCGGACCTGATTGCTGGGTTGAGAGTAGACCACAGGGGTCAAGGGAGGAAGCATGCGTGATAGATGGTGACCCTGGTTGGGAGGTGTGACATACTGGCATGTGGATGGGAAGGACAAGTAGAAACTGGAGTTCCTGGAGCCGTCTGTGAGAAGGGCCCCAGGGCTCAGCTCAAGGGCCTGCTTCAGGGAGAGCCTCGTGGGCCCTGAGAGTGTCGGCGGGAGGTGGAGTGCCCTGTGCTGGACCATGGGGCGGTGGCTGTAGTTCCAGGAAGGTCTCCCCTTGCTCCTTCCATCTTCTCTGTGAAGCACAAGGCCAGGCCATCAGGTGTGAAACGTGGGCACCGCTTGCCACCACTTTAGGGGGACTCCAGTGGCTGTAGGGCTGTGTGAGTCACAGGGGTGAGGAGGTCCAGCTGCCCTGAGGCATTGGATGGGGTGTGGAGCTGGGGAGGCTGCAGGGTGGGTGGGCTCAGGCCCCAGGGTGCTCTCAGGAGACAGGACTGATGAAAGCCTTGCAGTAGCACATTTATGTTGTCATATTTTTTTGTACTGTGACATTTTCTGATATCCTGAGACACTTTTTTCTTAACCCTTGTATTTATGGCAACTGGGTATGTTATTAGAAAGTGCCGTCTTTATCAAAGAACTGAGTCTAGGTCCTTGGTATACGTTTTTTTCACATGTGTATTTATAGACGAATCTCTGTAATTGCATTATTTTGCAGCTTCAAAGAACCCCCCCTTTTGCTTGGTGTTCTACATCCAAATACGAAGTTGCGACAGGCAGAAAGGCTGTTTGAAAATCAGCTTATTGGACCGGAGTCCATAGCACATATTGGGGGTAAGTCTGAGCTGGGGCACCTTCCAGGCTGTCTGTTGTCTGAGGGGACAGGTGCGAGCAGCTGCAGTGGCACACTGCCCCTGGACTGGGACCCTGCACACCCTTCTTTTTTTTTTTCTTGAGACGGGGTCTTGCTCTGTCACCAGGCTGGAGTGCAGTGGTGCAATCTCGGCTCACTGTAACCTCTGCCCCCTGGGTTCAAGCAGTTCTTCCACCTCAGCCTCCCGAGTAACTGGGACCACAGGTGCGTGCCAACATGCCCAGCTAATTTTTGTCTTTTTAGTAGAGACGGGGTTTCACCATGTTGGTCAGGATGGTCTTGATCTCCTGACCTCGTGATCTGCCTGCCTTGGCCTCTCAGAGTGCTGGGATTACAGGTGTGAGCCACTGCGCCTGGCCCCTGCACACCCTTCTTAGCTGTGGCCGTGGGGTTTGGCCCCAGACATCACATGGGAGGGCCTATGGAAGTGGCTCTTCCTGCTGGTCTCATCTGTCTGGATTACATGCCATTTTGGCACTGGGTGATTCTGAGTTCATCTCTATGGAGCACTTTCTTGTGCTTAAATTGTTAGGAAAGTAAAAAGACCAAATACAGATATTGATGTTGAGTTCATTTCTCAAGATTAAATAGGTGTTTGACAGCACAGCATTTCTTAGTTCAGTTTGCTTTGTATAGATTTCACTGTGAAAATGGAGATAAATGGTTCTCATATTTCCACTGTTTGTGTCTGTCTGTTTGAAAGCTCACTTTGGTGGGTACACTTGAGGGTGACCATGTGCATCACACTTACCCACACCTTAGAACTAGAATTAGGTTTGATTCTAATACTTGCATCTCTAGCAACCTTGAACAAGGCATTTTCTGTTTGTTAAAATGAGAAGTAAGCTTAGTATTGGAAAGGCACCGATAGTCACAGATAGTTGACAAACTTAATCTGGTGTGGACTTGCTGAGCAACTTCTTTGGAAGTGCTGCTTGTTACTCTGAAATACACAGTTCTCCAGGCAGTGGCTTTGGATGTACGCACCCGGGGTGCTTCTGTTGTGCTCCCAGAGCTGGTCACTGGCCTCTCTTCTAGTGGCGTTTGACCAGCTTCTCTTGCGCGGCCCCTCCTATTTGTCACAGGCCCCACGGGCTGGCCCATTTCTGCAGATGTTGGTTTGTTTTCTTGGCTGTCAAAGTCAAAATTGTTTCAAGAAGAGTAAATATCATGATAGAACTTAAGAAGACATTAGCATTTATTTGTAAATTTTATCAGTTTTAGCTTTTATTGGTAAGAAATCAAATATTGCTGCTTAACACTGAAACTTAATAGCAGTTGAAATGCAAACCGATTTTACTTCTCAAAGAGAGCACTTTCCTGTCTTTTTCCTTTTCACTGGGATATTTGGGTTATGTTGGTTATTTTGGGTCTTCGCCCTCTCCTTACGAATTTTGGGATTAATTTGTCTGTATCTACAAAATAACTTGTTGGGATTTTGATTGGCCTTGCATTGAATCTATAAATTAAGGTTGGGAAAAACTGACGTCTTGACGGTGTTGATTATTCCTGTTCATGAACATGGAATATCTCTCCATTTATTTAGTTACTTTATTTCTTTCATCAGACTGTTTAGTTTTCCTCATACAGACCTTGTGCATATGATATTTATTCCTAAGTGTGCCTTTCTTTTGGGTGCTGATGTACATATGTTGTGTCTTTAATTCCATACTCCATTTGTTCATTGCTCGTATAAAGGAAGGTGAGTCACAACCTTGCTGTAATTGTGTGTTAGTTCCGGGAGGGTTTTTTTATTTTGTTGATTCTTTCAGATTTTCTTCCTAGACAGTTATGTCACTTGCACACAAAGACGGTTGTACTTCTTTCTTCTCAATTTATATACCTTTTCTTTCCTTCTCATGTCTTGCATTAGCTAGGTCTTCCAGTATGATGCTGAAAAGGAATGGTGATAAGGGACATCTTTGCCTTGTTCTTGGTCTTAGCAGGAAAGCTTCTAGTTTGTCACCGATAAGTATGACACAGATGTAGGTCTTTTAAATAGATGTTCTTGATTAAGTTAAGAAAGTTTCCCTCTATTCCCTGCTTGCTGAGAGTTTTTAATCATTAATGAGTGTTGGATGTTTCTCGATGCTGCTGCTACGATCACGTGAGATTGTTCTTGCTTAGGTTGCGGAAGTCTCTAGCTGTGATAGTGGGTTCTGTTTCTCCTTGCAGTTTCATCAGTTTTTGCCTCACACACTGCTGCGCTGTTGTGAAGCATATACACAGTAAGGATTCTCACGTCTTTGAGGAATCGACCCATTTGGCATTGTGTGGTGCTCCTCTTTGTCCTGGTAACTTCCCTTGGTCTTAAGGCTTTTCTGTGTGAACTGAATACAGCTACCCTGGCTTGCTTTTGGTTGGTGTTAACATGCCATACTGTCTTCATGCCTTCACTTTTAATCTATGTGTCTTTATATTTAAAGTGGGTTTCTTGTATACAATATAGAGTTGGGTCTTGTTTTTTGAATCCTTTTGGCAACGTCTGTCTTTCAGTTGGTGTATTTAAACCATTTATGTTTAAAGTGATTACTGATATATTGGATTAATATCTACGGTATTTGTTACTGTTTTCTATTTTTGCCCTTATTCTTTGTTTCTACTTTTGCGTTCTCCTCTTTTTCTATCTTTTGTAGTTTTAATCTATTTTATATAATTCCATTTTCTCTCCTTTCTTAGCATATCACATACACTTCTTTTTTTAGTTTTTGTAGTGTTACCCTTGAGTTTGCAATACGCATTTGAAAACTATGAAATATTTTAAGAATTTGTATATCATCAGTGCCCAAGGGGCACGCTAGTCTTTTCTGTATTGTTCTAATTTTACTATGTGTGCTGCTGAAGTAAGCGCTTAATGTGCTGTGACTTTTCTCTTAGAGGATTTCTGGCCGTCCTTCCCCTTTAGTCGGATACAATCAATGTCAGCAACAGACGTTGGTGTGAGGTGAATGTGTGAACTCGTGCCCCTAAGTGCTGAGTGTCAGCTTGAGTGGAGGAATTCCTCACAGGTCTCATCACTGACTGGTTTCTGCTGTGCCCTTGCTCTTGAGTCAGGCCCATGCCCACAGGCTGCTTCCCTAGGGCCCCACAGTTTTATTGCTGTAAGTTTGAAGAATTTTTGTATTCCCAGAAATTGGGTCTCCTTCATCTTCAGAATTGCCACTTCCTCTTGGGACACCTGGGGGCAGCACATAAACAGGCCCTCTTGTGGGAGAAGGTGGCACAGGCCCTCTTGTAGGAGAAGGTGGCACAGTCATGGTTCTTAGCTAACATTACTCTTCCTCCTTTTTGTGTTTTTAAATAGATGTGATGTTTACTGGGACAGCAGATGGCCAGGTTGTAAAACTTGAAGATGGCGAAATAGAGACTATTGCGCGGTTTGGTTCCGGCCCGTGTGGTAAGTTGGTGGTAACCCCCTGACATGTATCTCTTCCAGTCTTTCAGAAAGATAGCGGATTGCTCTGTGGAATGCCTTTTCCCTAGAATGCTTGTGGGGGAAAAAGAACCTCTGGCCATCTAGCAGAAGGAATGTGATGTCACCATGAGCTCTTCATTTGCCTGGTAGTCCCTGAGCCTCATGGTGCCTGATGGTCACCTGCAGTCCCCATTTTGCAGCTGGGCCGTGGCGGTGGCCCCTGCTTGGTACTGTTTGGGCCTCGCTGCTCACCATTCACTGGGGTCCCTGTTTATCTTTGCGGTAGTTCAGAGGCCAATAGGTGTTGTCAGTGTGCTGCTGTAGAAAAGCAGGTGTCCTTGTCATTACTTGGATGTGTAACTTATTCTACCTTGGTCACAGCAGTTTCAGCCCTGTCATTCAAAGTGAGAATACCCTTAAGTCACTCAGGTTTTGGAGAAGTAGAGTAGAAGACTCACTGTTTAAAACTGATGCTCTATAGACTTAATAGTGCCATTTTTTAAGAGTTGGAATGTTTTTATTAAAATGATGCATTTTAATAAACGCAGCACAAAGGTACAAAGAAGAAAATAAAGATCACCTGCATCTTTTCAGATGTAATTGTCATGAACATTGTGGTGAATGTCTTTCTCTTCATGGACATCCACACCCACGCAGTTTTATATGATGGAATTACACGCTACATCAGTTCTTTAACCTGCCTTTTTTTTGTGCCATATCGTCAGTAAGCACCCTGCATTGAGCATCTCACAGTGAACACCCTGCAATAAGCATTTGCAGTGAGCACCTACAATAGCACCTGGAGTGAGCACCCATGTGAGCACCCTGCAATAAGCACCTGCAGTGAGCACCCCAGAGTGAACACCCTGCAATAAGCACCTGCAGTGAGCACCCCAGAGTGAACACCCTGCAATAAGCACCTGCAGTGAGCACCCCGCAGTGAACACTCTGCAATAAACACCTGCAGTGAGCACCCCGCAGTGAACACCCTGCAATAAACACCTGCAGTGAGCACCCCACAGTGAACACCCTGCAATAAACACCTGCAGTGAGCACCCCGCAGTGAACACCCTGCAATAAACACCTGCAATGAGTACCTGCAGGGCGGTTCTAGCTGTATGCTGGGGTCTTGTTTTGTTCCATACAGCATGACATATGGGAAGGGATGGATGAGAAAACTGGATACTGCAGAGAGCACAGGTAGAATCTGGGACCAACTACTCATCCCTGTCTTTTTTTTTCTAGAAACCCGAGATGATGAGCCTGTGTGTGGGAGACCCCTGGGTATCCGTGCAGGGCCCAATGGGACTCTCTTTGTGGTTGATGCATACAAGGGGCTATTTGAAGTAAATCCCTGGACACGTATGACAATATCTTATTTCCGTCTGTGATGATTTTAGATCTTTTAAACAATATGTGTGTGCATAGACTTAATAGGATTTGTTAACAACAGTCTACTAAAGACTGAACAGTACTGACAGCATTGCCTAGAAAAGTCAGCTGGTTTCAAACACCAGAAAACTCCCCACCATGATTCCATTTGGTCCATGGAATTTCCTCCTATTTATATTTTAGTTACAGGGTCGCAAAAGGACTTACTTTGAGGAAATCAGACCTGTTTCTGTCTATGTGTTTCTGTGTTTGCACCTTTTCTGTTTGTTTTCTGCCTCTCTTTGTCTTCTCTGTGGCCCTCCCCTTTCTCTGCCTTTCCATTTTCTCCCGTTGTTCCTCATCCTCTCTTTCCTGACTGCTCATGAGTCCCTTTGACCAAGCTGAAATATGTGCTGTGTGTCTGAGTGGAGGTTCCTGCCAGGGAGGAGTCTGTCATCTTGTGCAGTGCGTGGGGACCTGAATGTAGGCCCTGCAGCCCAGTTGCTTGGGGATGCTCCACTCTGCTGGCCACCAGCTGTGACTGTGCAGGTCCCTTGGCTGGTCACAGTAGCCCAGCCCGTGGGATTGTTGTGAGGGTTTAAAGGTGATCACACCTGGAGAGAGCTTGGCACTCAGTCCATGTTCTTTCTACTGATTTTCAAAACTTACAACTTTTCTTTCTAAAAGCAGATGAGTAGAATATGTCTTATTTCTCTCAAACAAATAGAACTAAACCCTAACACTTGGAATGGATGTTATCAGGTTAGTTGGCCTTAGTAAGATTCCTCATCCTTATAGCAAAGATTCTGCCCTAAAGGAAGTTAGTCTAGAAAGAATCATTTAACACCTAATACTCTTTTTAGTATAAGAAGGAATAAGTCTGCCGGGCGCGGTGGGTCACGCCTGTAATCCCAGCACTTTGGGAAGCCGAGGTGGGTGGATCACAAGGTCAAGAGATCGAGACCATCCTGGTCAACATGGTGAAACCCTGTCTCTACTAAAAATATAAAAAATCAGCTGGGCATGGTGGCGCATGCCTGTAATCCCAGCTACTCAGGAGGCTGAGGCAGGAGAATTGCCTGAACCCAGGAGGTAGAGGTTGCGGTGAGGTGAGATCGCGCCATTGCACTCTAGCCTGGGTAACAAGAGCGAAACTTGTCTCAAAAAAAAAAGGAATAAGTCTTCTGACATATGGAGAAGTTTATCTTTTTAAGTCAGGCTGGTTAATATTTTGAAATTATTGAGAAGCAAGTTCCCAGTTCAAGCCAATTTTTTTCTTTTTTTCTTTTTAAACTTCAGGTGAAGTGAAACTGCTGCTGTCCTCTGAGACTCCCATTGAGGGGCAGAAAATGTCCTTTGTGAATGATCTTACGGTCACTCAGGATGGGAGGAAGATTTATTTCACTGATTCTAGCAGCAAATGGCAAAGACGAGACTACCTGCTTCTGGTGATGGAAGGCACAGATGATGGGCGGTGAGGCCTTGCTCCAGGTCTCCCATTTGTTGAGTTCGCCAGCCAGGCCAGTTGCTTCAGCAGAGCTTGTTACTTCTAGGGAACAGGGGCGTATTTCCAGCATTGTATTTCAGCTTCTAGAGCAGGACCTTAGTGGCTTCTGGAGGCAGGAGATGGATGTCACAAAGTGGAACAAAGCACTTTGGTTTTCTCTGAGAAATTAAAACAGGCTGTTTATGGGTATGAGTCTGCGCAGTTGGGCGAGAGCCTGGAGGCGGGCCTGGCCTTTGGTTGCCTTTCTGCGGGGGACTCCTGACCAGCTCCCAGGTCAGTGAGAGAACTGACCAGGCAGTTCTCTGGAGGGGATACTGGATCTGCTCTGGATAGGGAAGGGCCCCTGGGGCCAGCCTCGAATCAAGTTGGAGCAGGGGACCCAGGGCCTATTGCCCTGGGGTCAGGTGGAGTTACCTGCAGGCCCGTGCCCTGAAGGCCCAGAGCAAGAGCCACGGACTCTCCCCCAAACCCTCTGCTTTTGGTGTTCTGCAGCCTGCTGGAATATGATACTGTGACCAGGGAAGTAAAAGTTTTATTGGACCAGCTGCGGTTCCCCAATGGAGTCCAGCTGTCTCCTGCGGAAGACTTTGTCCTGGTGGCAGAAACGACCATGGCGAGGATACGCAGGTGTGTGGGGTCGGTGAGCTGTCAGTGGTCAGCCAGAGTGCACCATGGCCGGGGCAGGCTGGCACGGGAATGGGAACGACAGGAATCAGAGGCAGCAGTGCACTTCTGCGTGGCTTGTTCATGAAAAATTTCAAGGGTGCGCTTTCTTTCTCCTACTGTGAGTCACAGTCTGGGAGACTGTCTTAAGTTAAGGCCGGCTGGCTCAGCCCGGGCCTTATTCCTCAGCCAGCAGGGTCTTGGTCCCCCCCAGACCTGCTTCCCCTCTGTTCATGCTGGCCCTGGGCACAAAGGTTCCTTCTCAGCAGCTGTGCCTTTGTTCATGGTGGGCATAGTTAGAGGACTTTTCCATATATATATTTGGACCAAGACCAATGTGGTGCTTGGTAAAAATTCTTTTCTTGAATTATGGGGCTACTGCTCACTGTCTGCTTGGGTGAATTTTTCAGAGTCTACGTTTCTGGCCTGATGAAGGGTGGGGCCGATCTGTTTGTGGAGAACATGCCTGGATTTCCAGACAACATCCGGCCCAGCAGCTCTGGTGGGTACTGGGTCGGCATGTCGACCATCCGCCCTAACCCTGGGTTTTCCATGCTGGATTTCTTATCTGAGAGACCCTGGATTAAAAGGATGATTTTTAAGGTAACTATAAAATGGTTATTTTAAGAAACAAAATGGAAATGAATCTAATCATATTTTTTGACCCTTATAGCTTAAAAATCTAGTTGTGCTTGTATTTGGCTCTTTGAATGACTGCTTAGAAACACATTCCATTCTTCATCCTGAAATGCGGGTTTAAACATTGAGACCTGTTGGTTCTTCTGGTTTCCCTGTTTCTGGGTGTTTTTATCACCACCCTCGCCATCGTGGCTTTGGGCATCCACCTGCCTGTCAGTCTTGCTCCTCCGTCTGCCATGGCTGTGCTGGACCTCTCTGCTCTCCGCCCTCCTTGCTGCCTCCTCAGGGAAAGAGTCGGCAGGTGCCTTTCTCCCCTCCCTGCAGGTGTGACCATGCCTGTCACCCAGTCAACCACGGCCGCCGTCCTGCCTGTTCCCCGCTGCCTTCTTGCAGCCTCACTGTCGGGCATTGTTCTCCATGGGGTTCTGCCCTTTCACCTCTTACCACACCCAAATCATTCCCTTTAAAAAAAAGGCACCACCCCCACCAGTGGCCAGCCACAGCCCCTTCAACACAACAGCCGCTTCATCGCAGCTTTTAAATGTTGTGCATCCTGCCATTTTGGTGGCTTCCCTGAAGTACCCTGCATTATAACTCAGCACGTTTACACTGTGGAGGGGTCACTTGGCTGGCGTGAGCACTTGTGTAATACAGAGATCTGGTTTTCCAGCAAGCTCCATGTCGCAGGCTGAAGAGGTATTTAAAATTGATACTGAATATTTGAACTGATGAGGAAATACTAGCTTACAGTCCTGGTGCTAACAGGCAGCAGTTGCTGAGTCCTGGTGCTGGGCTGTGTGCCTGGACCCCTTCTGGGGGCTGTGTGCCCATTCTCAGTTAGACTGGCCCATGGCCTTCGGTGACGTGAGTTGTGGGTTGCTGTGTGGGAAGTCCTAATCTGTTCAGAAATCTGTCCTTCTCTTTGCCTTATTGGCACCAGAGCCAGCATCTGTTCCTGCTGGGACCTGGGGGAGGCAAAATGGCAGCTGAGCCTGCACAAGGGTTTTGGAGGCTGCCAGACCAGCTGTGGGACCCTGGGCCAGGGACTTGGTCTCTTTGCTTTGGGTGCTCTGTGTGTAAAGTAGAAAGGATAATAGCACCTCATCAGGTGCTGGGAACATTTAGTGAGAATATGCACGTAGTGCCCTTGGCTTAGGGTAGTACGTGTTCAATTTCTGTGTCAGTCGTCCTGCAGCAAGGACGTGATCATCACCTGGCGGTGGTGTGTCTCTTCCCCTGACTAGAACATGTGCACTATCAGAGCAGGAATTCTTCTGTTTAGTTCATGCGTAGTTCATTTGTCATCCTCCGCACCTGCAACAGTGCTTGGCACATGTAGGCGTGAGGAGGCACCGTTGATCAAGGGTGCAGCTAGGGAGAGGGCTGTAAGTGTGAGGGCGCAGAGTCTTCCTGCAGCTGGGTGAGGAGGCGTGAGAGGGAGGACCACACCCCCATGGACTTGGAAAGAGGGTCTGATTTTATTCAAAATGTAATCCAGGTCATTGAAGAATTTTTTGTTTTGTTTTTGAGATACAGCCTCGCTTTGTCACCCAGACTGGAGTGTAGTACTATGATCTCGGCTCACTGCAACCTCTGCCTCCAGGGCTCAAGCAATTCTCCTGCCTCAGCCTCCTGATTAGCTGAGACTAGAGGCATGCACCACCACACTCGGCTCATTTTGGTATTTTTAGTAGAAATTGGGTTTCACCATGTTAGCCAGGGTGGTCTCGAACTCCTGACCTCAAGTGATCCACCCACCTCAGCCTCCCAAAGTGCTGGGATTACAGGCATGAGCCACCACACCTGGCTTGATTTTTTTTTTTTTTTTAATTTTAAGATAGTATCAAAGCTATGGAAATGTAGCAGGGATGGTACAAGGAATTTTTTCCCAGCACTGTTTTCGAGTCACCTGCTGACCTGATGCCCTGTCACTTATTGCAGATGTCTGAGTGAGTCTGGCACATTCTTCATTACATCAATCGAAACCTGGAGATGCCCACAGCTCCCCTGCAACTGTCCAGTCTGCAGGCCCCATTCAGATTTTGCCAGTTTTCCTAGTGTTGTCCTTTATAACAAAGGATTCAACCCAGGATCAGGAGTGATGTTGAGTTGTCAGCTCTGTTTAATCTCCTTCAGTCTGGGGGGTATTCAGCTCCTCAGTCTTTTTGAATTTTTGGCCATGATCCTTTGGAATTGTACAGGTCAGTGGTCTCTGAATGTTCCTCCAGTAGGGTTTGTCTGATATTTTTTCACTTTTAGATTCTGGTCTCAGATTGCTGGCAGCAGTGGCACAGCAGTGAAGCTGTGCTCATCTTGGTGTGGCTGTTATGAGGGCACAATATCTGTTTGCTCTGTTTTGGGTGGCGGCAATTTTGGCCACCAGATTCAGGCGGGGAATGCCAGGTGTCTCCACCTTGAAGTGACTCTTCCATGTGTAATTACTGAGTCACTTGTGGAGAGATGGTTTCTGTAGGTAATCATCAGTGCCATCTCATGGTTACCCATGTTCTTAATGGTGATTATGTTACAGTCATCATTTATTTATTTATTTTTTTGAGATGGAGTTTCGCTCTTGTTACCCAGGCTGGAGTGCAATGGCGCCTTCTCGGCTCACCGCAACCTCCATCTCCTGGGTTCAGGCAATTCTCCTGACTCAGCCTCCTGAGTAGCTGGGATTACAGGCACACGCCACCATGCCCAGCTAATTTTTTGTATTTTTAGTAGAGACGGGGTTTTACCATGTTGACCAGGATGGTCTCGATCTCTTGACCTCAGGATCCACCCACCTCGGCCTCCCAACGTGCTGGGATTACAGGCGTGAGCCACTGCGCCCGGCCTCATCATTTATTTTGATGCTCAAATTACCCATCTGTGCCTAGGAGGAGCCCCTTCAGTGGGACTCTGGGCCTTTGGGCATGCTCTGTTGTCTTGGACTAGCTCCTCACTTTCTGGCACACAAATTGTTCATGCTCCTCTCATATTGTCCCTGCTCCAGCTTTGCAGTCGGCCATTTCTGTCAGGAGTCCTGGTTCCCTGTGGAGGAGATCTGGGTGCCAAGTGTATTCATTGCCTTGGGTGTTGCTGCTCCCGGGTTCCCAAGGGACAGTGCTGGGAGTACAAGCACATGATGTGTACGCACACATGCCTGCATGAGTAGGCATCACATACCGCTCATGCTTATGCCTGCATCTGTCATCTGTAAATTGAGAACCGTGACAACACCACACAACTGATGCAAGTTTTCTCCCGTTATTTCTCCCCCTCTTTGTACCTCTCTCTAGCAGTAAGAAATCTGGATCCAATTGTCCTCCCTAAGTTTACCTGTTTATCCGTTTCCCTGCAGGTGATGAATCTGTGGCTGCTGTCCCCTCTCACACGGCCCCCTCCAGGGCTGTAGCACTCCACGCTGGGCTGTCCCCTTCCTCCCTGACCATGTGCTGGAGGCCGCCTTTCACCCCAAGGGCTCTGATCCCTGCACCGGGCTGTCCCTGGGTGTACATCTCCTCACCTGCATGGGCTCTCGTAGCCTGATCTGGACCTCACTGTGGGGATACCTCCTCACCCTTTGTGGGCCCTGACAGCCCAGGCTGGGTTACCCCATTGCAGGGACACCTTCTCACCCCAAGTGGAGTGGGCTGGTCTGGGCCACCATGGTCTGGGTACCCATGTACCCTGCTCTGCCCCACGTGTGGTGTCTTGACGGAGTTGTTTAGGAGGGGAGTGATATGGTACAAAGAATGTTTTTAAAGATAACTGCAGCCCCTGTAAGGAGAACAGCTTGCAGCAGGGCTCAAGAGGCTGTCCCAGTGACTGGGGAGAGGCAGTGGGGCAGGGCCCAGCCAGGGACACACACAGCAGATGGCAAGACTGGCGGCTGGACTTGTAGGGCACAGAGAGGCGGGATCAAGAATGAGGACTGAGGTCCTGCCTTGTCCCTGCAGCTGGGAGGCTGTCGAATTTGAAGTGCTGTTAGAAAGTCCAGGCAGACATGGGTCCCACACAGTGAGTGACTTAGCACTGGGGTTGGAAATAGAGGTGGAGATTTGAGAGCTCTCTGGGAAAGTGACTAATTGTAATAGTGAGAGAGGATGAGGTCTCTTAGGGAGAAGAGAGGAGAGAGGGAAGGATTCATGGCCGAACAGCAGTTGTGGGTTGTGGGAAGCCTTGGGCATTTTTTGAGCTGTAATGCAGTTGATCTATTGCTCTTGAACCTAGAGCCCAGTCAGCTTTTCTGTCTGCTTGAACATTCCAGTGACTGGGTGACATCATTTGGTGGACACTTGTTTGGGTATTTTCCCTTGTATTAAAAGCTGGAAATCTGTCTGTTTATTTCCATTCCTTGGTCTTAGGCAGTGGAATGCTTTGTTGTAATTTCCGACCAGGTGTCCTTCTGCTCTGCCAGAAATCATGTCACTTGCCATCTGGTTTCTCTGCTTAAAACTCTTCAACAGCCCTGAGTGGCCAGAGTCTAGGTCTAAGCGCTTTTCCATCCGTCCACGGAGGTGTTCAGGATCTGCACCCCGCTTTGAGGAAAGCAGTGGGATCTCACTGTTTTGGAAGCCATGTCGTACGGTGTGTGGACCTGCTCGTTTGTTTTGAAAGTGGACCGTTCTCAAATCTCCATCATTGGCACCTTGCCTATTTGAAATGTTTTAAACCTAAACAGACTTGTGTATTCCAGGGAAGCTGTGCTGGTTGTGATCTGATGGGTCAAGGTCATTCTGAGCCTTGGCTTCAGTGTTGTGACTGCCTCAGATGTGATGTGTGTCCCTCTGAGTTCAGCCAGGACGTCTAGAGATGTGCTCGCATTGCTGTCATTGTGTTGGGGAGTCTCCTTGGCCTGATCTTCACAGGGACAGGGGTGGGGTGGGGCCTGCTTTGGGGCCCCTGGGCTGGGAGTGGGAGCTGGGTTAGTCTTGGCACTGCCCTGTGGGGCTGCCCTGTCACGGAAGGAGTCAGGCCATTCCTGGATGGTGGGGGAGGCACGGTTGATCGCTCACAGCATTCTTGGCCAGCTGGTGAACTCTCCCTGCACTGTGCTTCCCTCTAGCTCTTCAGTCAGGAGACGGTGATGAAGTTTGTGCCGCGGTACAGCCTTGTCCTACAACTCAGCGACAGCGGTGCCTTCCGAAGAAGCCTGCATGATCCTGACGGGCTGGTGGTCACCTACGTCAGCGAGGTGCATGAGCATGATGGGTACCTGTACCTGGGCTCCTTCAGGTCCCCCTTTGTCTGCAGACTCAGCCTCCAGTCTATTTAGCCCGCCCAGATAGCTGCCCCTGCCATGCAAGCCGGGAGTCTTCACACTCAGGCACCAGGCCTGGTCCAGAAGGAGCTGTGGACACAGTCGTGGTTCAAGTGTCCACAGCACCTGTCAGTCCCTGAGGGGTAGTGGGCACGGCTGCTTCATCCTCTTCGAGGATGCCCGGGTCCTGCCAGGGGCACCTTGACCTGGGCCCATCTTTCTGTTTAGAGGGAAGTGTAATGTATCTGCCGCAGGGAAGATAAATTCATGTGAAGCCATTTTCTCTTAAAACAAAACAAAGCTTTCTAAGTACAGTCATTCTCTTGGACTTGGGAAGCTTCTTGCACTGGGAACAGGGCTCAGGTGAGTGGAGCAGTGATGCACTGCCCACGAGCTTGCTGCTGCGACCCTGTCCCGCGGCCTCAGTGTCCCTCTTTACTGTCATACAATGTGCGATCATACCTTTGTTTGTTGGTGGAGGGGATGGACGAGCAGAGGGATCATGGCCCAAGGGTGCTGAGGCCAGCAGCGAGAGCCATGTAAGCCAAGAATGGAGCCGTGTTCCCAAGGGTTGTGTGGGATGTGGGCTCTCCATAGTGCATAGAAAAAGCGTGTTGACTCCAGCAGCTCAGAGAGAACTTTGCGGGGTTTCTTTCTGTGAACATCTCCACACTGCCCGTGCTGCCCATGCTGCCCATGCTGGAACTGGATGATTCTGCAAGTTGGGACTTATTGCAGGGGTGTGTTCAGTAATGTCCTGTCTGTGACAGTTGTTCTTGACCCCTAGACCCCAAAATGTCAACAGTGCATGTGTTAATGTCATCTTTGCCCATGTGTTATAAGTCCCAAGCAACAAGTATGTCTACACACTGGTCATGATTTTGATAATAAATATGATAAATGGACTTCCGCTGATTCACCTTTTTTGGTGGTATGGCATGGGAGTTTCTTCTCTAATTAAGTGAGTGAAATTTAATTCCATCAGGTGTTGATGTAAGAATTGCCTTGGTGAGGATGATAGTTTAAGGCTGAGCAGTCTATCCGACTAGCTCAGGAAGGGAAGCCCCGGGACCTTTCTCAGGCAGCAGTCTTCAGGCAAGGAGCAGGTAGCCTTAGGCCCTCTGCTCTCGATGTTCACTCCTTCTGGCGTAAGTTGACATTACACTTCTCTCCTGTTTTCCAGCCTACAAAATGGGGCTGATATCTGCTCCTTTCCTTCCTGGGTATTTGTGAGAGTAACAGGAGATTGTGTCTCCAAAATGTTTGAAATAACTTCATAGAGACAATATTTTACATAGAATAAAAGTTAGAAAAAATCAGATAAATGTGTAACGATATATGTAATGTAAATATGTAAAAATAAATATGTAATGGGATAAAAATTCAGAGAATTGATAGCTGTGGTAACATTGGGACCATCTGTATGTACTGGCTGGCCTTGAACTCCTGTGCCCTCCTCTCCCCTCAGCGCTGGCCAGGCTCCATGCTGGGGGAAGAGAGTTGGGAGTCTGATGGTTCATTGTGTGTCCCCACTTCTCGAGGCTGGCTCCTGGGGCCAGCACCAGTAGGACAGAGGCAGAGATCAGCTTCTCTCTAGTTGATGTGACCTACATTGTGTCAGATGAACAACTCAAAATTTTTAATGTGACTCTATAGGAAAGAAAATTAGTGGTCAGCAGAAATACTTTTAGTGTATTTCTAAATACAGGTGAGGTATGCAGAGAAAATAAGATAAAACCTACTCATCTGTCATAGAAACAGTGTAAATGTGTCGGGCTTATAGGTGGTCTTCTCTTTTTAAATCGAGAACAGAGAGCTTTGCTTTCAGTGCTTAATTTTCACAACTATAAGGAAGCTGGCAAACTGTTTTTCACAGTTTTCGGCAAAGGAGTCTTGATTTTGACTCAGCTGTTGATTTTCTGTCTCCAAGTGTCATTTCCTGTGTTCTGTCTGGTAATTTGACGTGATGAGGTGTGAAATGGAGTCTTCTTATTAGGTTTAAATATGTGATATGCTTTTGCTGTAATATAAAGGGGTTCATTCTAACATGAATTACTAACATGCTCTTAAAATTAATCAGGTGATTCATTGTGTGCCTCTGTTATCCATTCCTGAAACTCCATCAAGATTCAGCTATTATGTTTCATGGGACAGAGGTCTCAGCTTGAGGTTTTATCATCAGCTTATGCTTGCAAAGTGGTCTGTAGTTCTGAAAGTTGTTCACATATGCTGACTCTTAATGATTCCGGAAGGCATGGCCTCATTCTGCCAGTGGGAACTGAGGCTCTGAGGGGTTAGTTTGGTGACTGCCAGAGTCACAGCCAGCATAGCTAAGCCAGCCTCCCAGGGATATGACTGGAGAAAGCTCGGCTGAAGCTGGGAGCAAGGGAGACAGCGCCTGGCTGGGCAGTGGCTGCTGAGCCTGTGGATCATGGCAGGACACTGACCCTAACCTTGGCCTCACAGCGGAGCCCTTTGGGGTGCCCAGGTCTCGGGGTGGCCAAGCCTGGCACTTACACCAGTCTACTTCCAATTCCTGGTGTCCTCTAGCCCTCGGTGGCTTCTCCCTCCTCCTGCACCCCCAGCACAGTCATCTTCAGTGAGGCGCCCTCTCTGGAGGGCTCTGGGGACTGGTCTGCTGTTCTGCCCCCACACAGGCAGTGGGGCAAATCCCTGGGAGACCTGCATCTCAAGGAGGCACAACCGTGGCCCCGCCGCTTCTGGTGTGGACAGATCACCTGCTCTGGGGCTTTGGCCTTTTGGGGGTTGTAGCTAGCAGCTCAGGCTGGCCAGGCCCCCAGGGGAAGTCACTTCAACTTGTCAGACGCCTTGGTAAGGGGGACCCCTGGCAAGGCTTGCCTCACCTCCCAGCTCTCCCCTAAAAAGGCCAGCATGGCTGCTGCTTGCTGTTAATCTTGATTCCCAGCTGTATTCATCACAATAGGCCAAGGCACTCAGTGGCTAAGGGGGTCCCCACCCACGGCTCTGCAGATTCTTCAGAACCAGAGCTGCAGCCCTGCCCTCCTGGGGGCCTGTGGCCACGGGGGATCATCCCTTACTCACAACTCCCTCCCTTGACTCAGTCCCCCACACCCAGACCCAGAATCTAGGTGTGCAGCGTCAGAAACAGGAGTTAATTTTAGAAGCAAATGTGATCTATTTGATCTGTTCGGAGGTGCCAGCATGCTCCCATCCCAGCCGCCCTGCAGTGACCCAGCAGCACTGCATCTGCTCGCTTGGGAGAGGCTCGAGCGGGTCTGTGAGGCCGGGTCACGAGGCGGGTGGGAAGGGACGCTCCCTGGTGTTTGTCACAGCTCTTGGTCTTGCTGAAGAGGTGGGGGTCAGTGACAACGGAGAACAGGTACCTCGAAGTGCTGGAGCCAGGGCACGACCCAGACTTCAGAGTAGCAGCTCAGAGTCTGAAACAGAGAAGGGCACACCGAGGGTTCTGACTGGCCCCTGGGGAGCCCTCTGCCCGTGGAGGGCTCCTCATGGAGGAGCTCTTCTCCTGCCCCTAGTTTTCATTTTGAAAAATTTCAAACCTACAGAAACTTGAAAGAATGATTTAAGAAGATACGCTTTCACCTCTAGATTTATAGTTGCTAAATGTTGCCATGTTTCCTTTCTCTTGCTCTCTCTGCAGAGATAGGCTGTATGTCAAATATATATGTAATTTCTGGATTGTTTGAAAGCTTTTCTCGCTCTAATCCTCTCTGCTTGCACCTCGGAACTCTCTGGAGCTGTGTCTCCGCCTCCGGGAAGGGAGGATGTCGTCTGAGGAGCTCCTAGCACAGGCTCTGCCTCCCGCTCTCCGGGAGTCCGGGAGGCCCGGCTTCCTCAGGGGTGAGGTTTGGAGAAGTGGTGACAGGGTGTTTTTCACAGCCCTGGTAGTGAGTGGGCTGGGGAAGAGGGTACATCTGAGAGGGGCCCGCTGCTTTACCTGCTTCAAGGTGTGGTTGGTTTGGAAGTCACAGTCGTCTAGACGTGGGTGCTGATTTTTCTTGCAGGTAGTTCTGCCAATTTCCAGCTGGAGCATGTATTTCAGGCCTTTCACTATCTGGAGGGACAGAGGGACTGGGTTACTGGGCATGGGGGAGGGAGGCCAGGAGGCCCTCCTTCACTGGAAGCGGCGCCTCAGGACAGTGATGTGGGTGCCCAGAGTAGAAGGGAAGTGGGCTGGCTTGGGGCAGCCCTTCGGACTTACAGCAGAGCCTGCACACCCTCCCGCTCTCCTCCCTGCTCCGTGCTGGAGTTTGTATCCCTTCCTGGGACAGATGTCTCCTTTCTGCCCAGAGCTCTGCGCTCAGGAGGGATGTGAAACTAGGTCTCCCGCATGCCCCCCTGAGCCGGCCCTGCAGCCCTCACTCCAGCTCCACGGTGGCAGTTTCTCATGGCCTCCGTGTCAGGCCTGGGGTGTATGGGCTTCCCCCTCCTGGGATTGGGAGTATTGAATTCCTGGACAGCCCTTCTCCACTTGGACATGGCAGCTGCCTGCTTCATTGTCATTTGTGGTCTTAGAGGAGTTGGAGAAAAATTCTTCAGGTTTTAGTCTCAGCCCCAGTCCCAGGGAAATTGTTTTGTCCCCAACATCACCAAGCTAGAGAAGGACAACCTCCAAGCCTCCTCCCAGAGAACCCTGAGGACTCAGGCCCACAGAATCCCACTGGCCTCCCCAGAGAAGGAGGGAGGGTCTGTATCACCCAGGACAGGTCCACCGCCCCTGGGGCCAGGTGGTGGAGCGAGGACCCTGCTCCACACCACACTGCCCTCTGCATGCCTCTCATGTGAACACCTGCTCCACACCACACTGCCCTCTGCACGCCTCTCATGTGAACACCTGCTCCACACCACACTGCC
>CM052652.1:149421401-149442681 GCA_028533165.1 Leontopithecus rosalia | reverse complement strand
TCTGTGCGTAAGTGCATTTATCTAAAGACATAAGTGATTAACCTCCTCTAAGCTGTAACTGAGGTCTGAGCCCTGAAGACCTTCCTCTGGAGCCTCAGGACATTTACTTAATCTTGGTGGGCCTGGTGCGGGGTGATTACCCTTATCGTGTCTCCTGCTAAATCATGGAGGATTGGGGAGTTCTTCAGACCCCAATAAACTTGTTTGTGGAGGATTGGGGAGTTTCTTTAGCCACCCTGTAAAACTTGTTTAATCTGAAATAGCTTCAAGGCCCAGGAAAGGCCTGGGCAAAGCTTAGTGGGCTTTTGTTACATTCCAGCCTTTGTATAAGGTCACTGGCTCTTTCAGCTTTGAATATTTAAGCTAACCACTCAGTGCTGAAACAGTTGTTCCAGAGGCCTGTCTTCATGGACCTGGCCTGCCACGGTAGGGGGCTGGTGAGGGCTCTGGGCACGCCTGCAGCTCAGACCAGTTACAGCGGCATAGCCTTCACCCTCATCTCCCAGGAAGGACTTGTGCTAAGTCCCCAGAACAGACCCTGAGACACAGGTTGCAGCCCAGGCAGAGTCTCTGGGCAGGCACCCCAGTGAGAGACAAAATATACTAACAGCTGACGACCAGAGCTCACACAGGAGAACCTGGACCCGAGGCCTGCAGCCCAGCCCAGGAATCCAGACTGCTGCCACCCACAGGCTTGGCCCGTGACTGCCAGCTTCTGTCATCCAACGAAGACTGAGGATCAGCCGGAGAAGACAGCAGACATGCTGCGCTAACCAGTCACAGGGACCACCCCACTTGTAGCAGCCCCTCCTGCTTGCCCAACAGCTACCTGATTGGGGCACCTCTGAAGCCTCCTCTTTCCTCTGTGAGGCTTTCCCGCCCCCCACCTGCACGTGGGTCCCTGCCTGGCGGGACTGTCTCCCGCTGCTGCACACCTTGAGCCACTAGGCGCCTTTGGATGGTCTTTGTCTGTTTCTGTGCCAGAGCTCATGGCAGGAAGGTGGGCTGTGGGCTGGGCAGGGTCATGAGTCGTGTGAATAGGGAGGGCTAAGAGCAGCTGTGGCCATGGACACTGGGGCTCAGGCACCCTGGGGGCCTCACGTTGGCCATGGGAGGGGAGGCAGCTGCCGGGCCAAAGGATCAGGGCAGCTGCCCTGGCCTGTGCCTCCTGCATGGAAGAGCGGGCAGAGATCGTGCTGGCAGTGGCCCTGGATCAGCGGGCTGGAGCCCAGAGAGGCACTGGGGGGCAGGTGGGGTCCCTGTGGCTTCCTGGCTCTTCTCGTGCTGCTCATCAGAACAGCCAGCAGACCTGGGAACATACAGCCAGTGTTCCTCAATGACCCTCATTCTCCTCCACGGAAAACTGAAATATTTGAGGAAATTTATTCTGTGCCAAATATAAGGACCAAGGGCCTGTGGCACAGCCCCAGGAGGTCCTGAGAACCTGTGCACAGGGTGATGGGACTGCAGCTTGGTTTTATGCGTTTTAGGGAGACGTAAGACATCAGTCAATACATGGAAGGTGTACCCTGGGGCAACTCGGAGAGGAGGGGCTTCTGGGTCACAGGCGGAGTCAAAGATTTTCTGATTGGCAACTGGCTGAGTATTATCTGAAGACCTGGAATCAGTAGAAGGGAATGTCTGGGTTAGGATAGGGGAGGGTGGAGAGCAGGGTTTATTGAGGTGAAGCCTCCAGGTAGCAGCCTCAGAAGTCTCATCAGACCTGAGAGGTGCTAGGCTCTTAGTTAATTCTCTGCTGGGTCAGGGAAGAGGCCTGGACAGGAAAGGGATTCTCTACAGGACGTGGATTCTCCCACAAGAGACAGCTTTGCAGGGACATTTCAAACATGTTAAAGAAAGGTATTTCAGGGTAAAATACTTCGGTTTCTTTCAGGGCCTGCTATCTGTCATGTGAGGCTACACTAGAGTCAGGTTGGAATTCGGAGTCTCACGGCCCCCACTTTCCATTACAGCCTGAACTAGATGTTCAGGTTTGTGTTGGAATGTCCTTGGCCAATTGGAGGGGTCCATCAGTTGGTCGGGGGACTTAGAGTTTTATTTCTGGTTTCATTCTGTAGATCAGAGCGTGCAGCCTGGGAATTTTGCAGGCTCCCTGGGTACCCAGGTGGAACCTTGTGCATGGTGCCTCCGTGGAGTTCACAGGCAGGCTGCCCTGCTGACGCTCCTGCCCGACCTCACCCGCTTTCCCTCCACAACCTCCCTGCTCTTTCTTCCAGCGTGGGTGCTGATATAAATTTATGAAGATGGCGTTTCTGCCTCAATCCCCTTCTGCTCTGACCACCCATTATGATGGCGTTGAGTAAGCTCCTGGGTGTCACTCATCTGCCCGATGCTGACATGGAACTGAGGGTAAATGTATTTCACTCGTTCGCTCTGTCATTAACTCCTGTAGCTCTTGTGTAAAACTTCCAAGTTGCAATTTCTGCATTGGTCTTTCTTGAGCAAAGCCCTCTTTGTCTGGATGAGTTTAGGGTTGATTTCCCCTCTTCCCTCGCCCGTGGCCTATCCTCGGCGATCTTGCTCCATCTCCAGGGGGCTCTGCCTTAGGTGTTTCTGGCTGGCTGGGATTTGCGGATCATTTTGTGTGATTGGCATTGGTGTCGGTTACCATCTGATATGGGAGAATCTCGATCCAGGATTGGAAGGGATTTCACTCAGTTCATTTGATTTCTTCACAATATTTTATTATAAAGGCTTTCAAATTTTCCAGGAAAGTTGGATGAATTGTTCAGTGAACACTCACAAGCCCACACACTAGATTTCACAGTGAACTCTTTCTACGTTTATCCTGTTTCTGTGCATCTATCCATCCGTGAATTTGATAATTGTTTTGGCACTTTTCAAAGTAAACTGCAGTACCGTGAATGTGAAATTCCCAGGACCCGCCTGCGCAATGCCTGCTTGATCTCTGTTCGAGAGATGGAGAGCCCAGGGCTGGGCCCATGCCCAGGGCTTCTTGTGCAGGGGACTTTCCAGCCTCTCTCACCAACTCCCGGGGAGGCTGGTGCTGCCCACCCAGGGCCCCATCTCGAGAATCGCTGATCTAAGCTTACACAGTTTCCTGGGGGAACAATTGTCTCTAAAATAGCAGAAGATCTGGAGTGGGAGCCAGAGTTCTGGGCGTCCTACCTGATGATGCCTGTCTTACTTTCTGGGGAGCCACACCAGCTCGTTTGCAGGTGGCCTCAGGCACCCTGGCTGCTAGCTGGGGGCAGGTGCCTCCCTGGAGCATTCAGTGCATGGCTCCCTCTGAGGTGGAGTCTTCTCAGGGGCTGGCCAGGCCATCGAGTAGCCTCTGTGACTGTCTCCATTCCCATGTGTCACTGGTTTTGCTGAGTGCCTGGGGCTTGGGTCCTGGCCAAGTCCCCAGAGAACGGTGTCACCATTAGAACCGGAGGAACCCTGGCACGCAGCAACCCATCTTTGCCCAATTTATTTCCTTACTGCCCAATGCTAAAATGTTCTGTTAAAAGACAGATGTGTGCCTGGACCATACCTTTGCTTCTTTCTGCAGGGTGGGGAATGCTGAATTTCACCCTCTGCTCTTGCAAATTAAGTCACTAAAGACAGAGTGAAGTTATGCTAATGGTAGATGCTTATTGGTGCTGATGAAGACATCCAGGCAGGAACGAGCGTGGATTTCATTAATTACTCTGTGCTTTGGGGTTTGGTTTGAACTTGAAGGCCTTCCTTGAGTGAACTCTTGTGAAAGCTTTAATTAACTCTTGCTGGTGTCAGTGTGCTTATTGCCTTCCACAGCCCACAGCCTCCCCTGCTGTCCAACTACTCGGACTCTCCTTGGCTGCCAGGATGGAGGCTGGCACGGTGCTCTGCCGCAGGGTGGGTTAGGTGGCTGTATGTGTTCTGGCTAGAGGGCAGTTCCTTTCCATCAGAAACGATGATGGCCACTTTTCCGTGGGGGGCACCCAAGGTCGCAGTCAGAACTTACTGCATCAGAAACAAAGGGCTGAGCTTGGAAACGAGACCTTGGCCATTGAGGGCATGCATGCATAGAAGGGCATGAAGACTCATGCTCGGGTCTAGACTATGGCTTGTAAGTGGCTGGGTGGGGATCAGGGGTGTTGCTCTACAGAAGTCAGGCAAGGGGCTTGTCCGAGGCCCCAGGTGGGCACAGCACTGCTGACCCCTGCAGTTTGCTGGGCTGGGGTAAACAGCTTCCCAGCCTCCTGGGGAAGGAGCAGGAATTAAGCTTTTCCATTTTGTGTCTTGGAGCCGTCAAGGGGATTGGACGTCAGCAGTGTGCGGCTCCTCCAGAGGTCACCTGCCATCATTTCTGCATCCCTGCCCATGGGACCAGGAGGGCCAGGAGGCAGCCAGCCCCAACCAGGGAGGGACAGGGCAAGTGAGTCGGCAGTTCAGAATCAGTGGGATGGGTGAGACAGTGGCTGAGCTGTGGGCAACAGTGAGCCCCTTTCCTGGCCTCGCCACCTACCCTCGTCCTGCTGCCTGGACTGGTCCTCCCAGTAAACTGCCCACACCAAGCCCTTTCTCCCAGTCTGCTTTGGGGAAGCCCAAAAAAGACAAAGGTGTCAGAGGTGGGTGGTGTCGGGGAAGGCCAGAGCATGGAGGGGTGTCTGAGGAGGAGGACATGGAGAAAATGAGAAGAAATAATGAGAAATTCATTTGAAATACACACTTGTATACATCGTATCCCAAACTCAGGTCATAAACCCCAGCACCCTTGGGCCAGGAGGTCCCAGGCAGGTAGAACAGACACTGCCCCAAGGCACAGGACTGAGGTCCTTCATGGCTGAGGGGTTGGGTTCTGTTGGGTGGAGGCACCTCAGACTGTCTTGACTTCCCTGTGACACCAAATCCAAATAAATCCAGTGTTGATCTTTGAGGCTGGTGTCTTAGTCTGTTTTCAACTGGACACCTGAGACTGGGCAATTTGTATAAAAAGAGGTTTGTGTAGCTAACGGTTTTGGAGGCTACCGCTCCAGGGACATGGCAGCAGCTGCGGGCACGGGCAGACGGCGTCACAGGGCAGGGGGGATGCACTGAGAGCCAAGTCAGTTTTTCTAACCCACTCTCTCAATAACCCATTAATCCATTAATCAGTCAAGGAGTGGGCAACCCAGTCACCTTCCAAAGTTCCCATCTCTCAGCACTGTTGCTTTGGGGACCAAGTTTCAACACATGAACTTTTTTTCTTTTAAGTTACTGAACTTTAAATTTTATTTTAATTCAGTAAATTTCTGTTTCAATTTCTTTTTTTATTGATTTACAACTTTTATTTTAGGTTCAGGGGTACGTGTGCAGACCTGTTACATAGGTGCATGGTACCTGTTACATAGGTAACATTGGGATATGATGTACACAAGCGTGTATTTCAAATGAAATTCTCATTATTTCTTCTCCTTTTCTCCATGTACTCCTCCTCAGACACCCTCCATGCATCATGGCTGTGTGCTGCACAGATCATCCCATCACCTAGGTCTTAAGCCCCGTATCCATTAGCTGTTCTTCCCTGTATCCGTTAGCTGTTCTTCCTGATGCTCTCCACCTCCCGCCTCCCACTCCTCCGACAGGCCCCAGGTGTGTAATCCCCTATGTGTCCGTGTGTTCTAACAGGTCAGCTCCCATTTTTAAGTGAGAACATGCAGTATGTGGTTTTCTGTTCCTGTGTCAGTTTGTGTTTGATAACAGCATCCATCTCCCTCCATGATCCTGCAAAGCACATGATCTCTTCCCTTTCTATGGCTGCATAAAAGTTCATGGGGCATATGTGCCACATTTTCTTTATTCAGTCTATCATTGATGGGCATTTAGGTTGATTCCATATCTTTGCTGTAAACAGTGCTGCAGTGAACATATGCATGCATGTGTCTTTATAATAGAATGATTTGTATTCCTCTGGGTATATACCCAGTAATGGTATTACTGGGTCAGATGATATTTCTGCCTCTAGTTCTCTGAGGAATCGCCACACTGTCTTTCACAATGTTTGAACTAAGTTACACTCCTGCCAACAGTGTAAAACATTCTTTTTTCTCCACAACCTCACTGGCAGCTGTGGTTTTCTGAGTTAATAACAGCCGTTCTGGCTGGTGTGAGATGGTGTCTCATGGTGGTTTTGATTTGCATTCCTCTAATGATCACTGATGTTGAGCCATTTATCATGTGTTTGCTGGCTGCATGTATGTCTTCTTTTGAGAAGCCAACATATGAATTTTGGGGGAACCCATTCGAACCACAGCAGCTGGTGTCTGTTTTGATTGCAGTAATATTTATGTACAGTGAAGCACAATATCTGAGGTTCCATGAGCTTTGATACATACATGCACTTGGGTAACACACATCCCCATTGAATTAGTAAATCTGTCACACAGAAAGCTCCCTGACACCTCCAGCAGTCAGTCCACCCTGCTTCACAGACAACTGCTGTTCCAATCTCATCACCTAGGTCAGCCTTGCCTGTTCCTGAACTCTGTGTAAGTGAAATCATATAGTTCACTCTCTTCTGTATCACACTCCCTTTGTGTAATGTAAGATTTTTGTGATCGAACATGCTGTGAGTGTGAGCCAGCCACTCATTTTTATTGAGCAGTAGTATTACATTTTATAAACAGACCGTGTTTTGTTTATCCATTCACTTGCTGATGTATGTTATCTTTTATCCAGTGTCTGGCCACTATGAAGAATGCTGCCGTATCTGCCATTGCACAATACACTGTGTGGACATAGATTTTCATTTCTCTTTGGGGGAATTGTTGACTCATTGGGTAGGTGTGTGTTTAGTTTTATGAGAAACTGCAAGACCATTTTCTAACGTGGCTGCACCATTTTGCATTCTCACCAGCAATGAATGAGTGAGTTCTTGTTGCTCCACTTTCTCACCAGCACTTGCTGCTATCTGTCTTTAATTTTAGACACTTTGGTGGATGTGAAACAGCATCTCATTGTGGTTAAAATTTTCATTTCCCTGATAATAAATGATGCTGAACAGACTTTCATGTACTTATTGGACACCAGTATATCTTATTTTGTAAAATATATTTTCATGTTTTTATGCATTTTAAAATCGGACTTTTTGTCTTTTTATTGATTTATATTTCTTTATATTTGCCAGATATTGGTCCTTTATCAGATATACACATCATAAAAGTTTTCCTGAATCTGTGGTTTGTCTTTTTATGTTATAAATGTTGTCTTTCATGAGCAGAATTTTGATGCATGCTTTCTACTTTCTACAATTTTATCTAGTTTTGATTGAGATGCAGTTAGACCTTTTTTAGCATACTCACAAACCAATCAGCCCTCTAAGTGGGAGAGGGTCCCTGAGAGAATTCCACAGGAAGATGGGGCTGTCTGCTGTGAGTTTGCATGTGGGCTGGCCCAGCTGTGACCCACATGTGTGGCCAGCCCAGCTGCTGGGATAGCCACAGAGATGCCCAGCATCAGGGAAGGAAAGCAGAGCCCCCCTGCCCTCACCAACTCCAAGCTGCCTGACTGCAGGTCCAGCCTCATTAGACCCTTGAAAGAACTCAAGATTATCCTTCATTTCCATGCATGGGGTGGTCCAGCAGGCCCTTAAAAGGGGTCCCTGCTCCATCCCACTGGTAGGAGCCCAGGCCTCCTGAATGCGCTGGTGATGTGTGTTATGGGCACTTGGAGGCAGAGGTTAGTAGGTCATGAGAAAGCTTATGTCCAGCAGCAAGTAACAGGCTCCTTGGAAGTGCCTTTTAGCCTGGGCCTGAAGGTAGGCAGTGTAGGCCTACAGGGGTGGAGAGGGCCCTCCAGGTGAGAGGTGGTGTGGGAGAGATTCTTGGAGGTGGAAATCCTGGGGAGTGCACAGAGCACGCATCTCCACTGCAGTGAGGCTGGCTGCCTGTGATAAGCCACAGGGAGGTGGAGGACAGGATCCGATCTGTGTGTCTAGAGGTGCACGCATCAGCCAGAGCATGAGTTACAAGGCTCTGTTCAGAGGGGTTTTGGGAAATAGTCATCAACTGTGTTGACCTAAAAGGAAGAGGCTGAGGCAAAAAATATAATTTAAAGAATTTGCTTGAGCCAAAGTGAGGCCAGTTGCCTGAGACACACTTCCAAGTTGGGAAGTACTCTTATAAGCAGATTCTTAAAGAAAAAAGGGGAAAAGGAATGGGCAGATATACAGGTTTTTAACAGGAGTTTTCCATGGTTCACAGGAAGAGCACTGGTTATGATAGCAAGAGGAGGGAGTCAAATGCCCAGGCAGATGCAGCAAGTCCTGGTGAAACTCCACCTCCAAGCTGAGGGCAGTTTAAAGCCTGACAGCCAAGCTATGGTTAAATCCTTGGACCGGATTGAGAACTTCTTCATGTTTGGCACCCTTTCCTCTGATTGGTCCCCACCCTTCACCTATTTTACATATACCTTGCCCTTTCCTAACTGGTTTTCTACATTGTCATGCCCACCTTTGAATTGAGTAAGATTTACTCCTGTGAACAAAATATGGAGCATATTTATTTTTCTCTGCCTGATTTCTCTAGAATATGGAAACTATTTGTGAGTATTCTTAAGTTATGGCAATGTAGTTACTGTATCTTTGCAATAAGAATCTGACTGCTATCTTCCAAAAATAGTGCCCCTTGTTGGCAGGAAGCTGTTAAGACCAGTCATCACCCCCATTCTAACAGAGGTTAGATGTACCTCTTCAGAGGGGTGAAATGATAGAGGCAGGAGGCAGCCAAAGGCCCAGGCAGTTAAGGGCAGATCCCAGTGAAACCCCACCTCCAAGCCAAAGCCTGAAAGTCAAGTTACAAGTTAAATCCTTGGACCAGATTGAGAACTGGTTTGAGACCAGTTTGAGATTCCTGTTTGGCAGATACAGTCTGATTGGTCCCCAGCCTTCATCTATTTTACATATACTAACCCTTCCTAATTGGTTTTCTGCACTGTTATGCCCACTTTTGAATGGTGTCACCCCTTAACCTTTTCTGCTTGCTCACAAACCCATCAGCATGCACTCCCCATTCTGAGTCCATAAGAGGCCCCGGGTCTCCTCTCTGCTGAAAGCTGTTTTCGTCACTCAATAAAATTCTTCTCTACCCTCCTTACCCTTCAATGTCCAGTGTATCCTCTTTCTTCTTCAGCATGATGCAAGAGCTTGGGAACCACTGAATATAGGTACAAGCTGTAACACAGGTGAGCTGGGGAACACCAGCATGCCTGAGTGAGACCCAAGTGGGGCGTCACTAGTTGGGGGTCCCTGGCTTGTAAAGTGACTGAGAAGAAAAAATCCTACATCAGTTAGAGAGTGTCTCCTGCTATTGAGCTGCAGGATGGGAGTGATGGCATCAGTCCATGTTGTTTGATGGCTGCGTGATGTCAGTCCAGAGCCCAGGTGACAGCTGCCGTCAGGAGGTGATGATTTAGCTTCAGGAGTGGGTGCAGCGTGACTACTGTTTCATTCCAAAGCTGCTATGGGCTTGATAATTTAAAGGGGCTTGCATTCCTCAGATAAAAAGATTTTTGTTTGTTTGTTTGCTTTTCTTTCTCAACTGTTTATGTGAAGAAAAAGATAGTGAGAGAGAGGCCTTTATTGGTTTTCAGGCATAGATACTTCCACCATGCCAATTTTATCTGCATTGTAAGGTCCCTGGGTGCAAGTGGAGGAGGCCTGTGCATGTCCACGTTCCCAAGCCTGAAGTTTCCATAAAATTTCCAGTGTTTGCATGACTGCATTTGGTGGCCAGCCCATTTCATGGTTAGAGGGCCCTTCTCTCCCTGAATTAGAAACAAATTCGATTGCAGCACCCACAGCCTGGTTTTGGGAAGGCATTACTGGCCAGTTAGTCAATGTCTCTCTGAAATGAGGAGCCCAGCACTGTCTTCCCACCCCACCGATGAGACTTCTTGGAAGCAACCTCCCTGGGGCCATTTGGTCCTTAACTCAGTCCTGCAGTCTCCCTTCCCATAGGACACAGATGGCATGACAGGTGGAGTACCATTGGTTGGTAGCTCTCGAGGGCCGTCCCAGGTCTTCATGCCCTTCCAGCAAAAGGCTTGGTAGTATAATGGTTCCAAGTGTTGAAGTCAAATAAAATATGTGGAGGCAAATCTTTAAATGTACTGTTTTACTTGGGATACAATAATAGCAGTTTGGGGCTGATTTGGTTCAGATTCATGTCCCTCCCCAAATCTCATGTCAGATTGGGATCCCTAGTGTGGGAGGAGGGGCCTGGTGGGAGGTGACTGGATCATGGAGTGGATTTCCCCTTGTTATTCTGGTGATAGTGAGTGAGTTGTTTAAAAGGGAGTAGCACCTCCTCCTGCCCTCTGTTCTTCCTGCTGCAGCTGCGTACAGGATGCCTGCTGCCCCTCACTGTCTGCTATGATCGTACATTTCTTGAGGCCTCCCGAGCCGTGCTTCTTATACAGGTTATGGAGTGAGTGAATTCAACCTCTTTTCTTCATAAACTACCCAGTCTCAGGTAGTTCTTTATAGCAATTGAGAACATAGTATACAGGGACATTCTCACAGGCTGGGTGGTCTTCTCTGTGTCCAGAAGACAAAGAGGAGGTTGCAGGTTTTACACGAAGGAGGAATTTACTGTTTTTTCCAGATGTCCACTGTCATTTTTAAGGTTCTGGGAGCTGGCAGGCTCTGACTTGTAGTGGCCTTGGTGGGTAAAATTAGTCCCAGAGCTGTAGCAGCTTGTTGTAGTAGCTGCAGATAAAACTGGTTTCCAGCAGCAGCAGTCTCAGCAGCCAGGCTTGTGGAGAATTTCATTCCTGAGCAGCGTCTTGTGCCTTGAGTACTTTTCTCCCCTGGCCTCTCAACACTGCTTTGGTTGGGTGTGACAGGAATGACCTGATTCGCAGGATTGACTTCCACACAAGCCTCTCCGCTCTCAGCTGTGAGAACAAACCTGCTTGCATTGTGTTTCTGTGGATCCCAGATGGGGTCAACCAAGCAGCGTTTATTGAGCATTAACATGTGCAGGCCCTTCCTGAGCTTCCCATCCTCACATCACTTCTGTCCTATGAGGCATAATGTTAAACTCTCAGTTTCATGACTGAGGCACAAAATGGTCACATAACTGCCCAGGGTCAGCAACCGGGAGCAGCAAGGCAGGATCTGAATCCCAGACGTCTGGGCCTAGAGCCTGGGCCTGTCTACTGTGCCACACTTTCTACAGCTGTTGATGTGGGCGGGGCCGAGTCACCTCTTCTTGGTCACATCCACTGAAGGTTGATCTGCACCCCATGCTGACTGCCCCATCCCTGAGGTGGCTCTAGAGCCTGGGTGGATTTGGGATGTGGGCAGAGGACAGGAGCAGGGCCCCATGCATCCAGACATCCCTGGACCTTGCACTTAGTGAGGAACAGAGGATGGAAAAAATGGACCATTCTCAGCATTTCTTTGTCCTGCAGTTTGCTTCACAGGGGTGGAAATCATCCATGTAACAGCTCCCATTACCGGGAGCCCGCAGGGGGAGAGTCCTCTGCACCCTGAGCTTGGAGTGGCCTTCCAGGACCTTTACTATATCCTCAGGATCCTGGGCAACCTGAGAAAAGTCTCCCTGCCCTTTTCTCTGCAGCCATGAGCACGCCTCGGCCCCACTGCCACGGCCACAGCTAGTAGTTATGAAGCACAAAGAACATCTGCTATGAGCAAGCTGCTTCCACGCAGGACCTCGGTTCATCCTCATGGCAGCAAGGGGTCCTAGTCCTGCTTTTCAAGGAGCTGCAGCTGGATTTGGGTTTGGTGAATAAGCCCAGGATTGTACCCACATTGCAGAGCTCCAGTGCGGCCCAGCAGCCCTGCGGCCTCACGCTCGCATCCCCTAACTCTAGACGGAAGACCTCACACCTATTACTTTACAGCTAGAGAGAGCCTTTGGCCTGTTTCTCAAACTCCGGCATGCATGTGAATCAGGTGCAGATCTCATTTAGAAAAAGTCTGGGCCCCACTCCGAGACTCCGATTCAGCTTAGCTAGGGCAGGGCCCAGGAGTCTGCCTTCTTGACAGCTCTGCCTTTGCTGCCACTGGAAGGGCTCAGGGGCCTGTGCAAGATCCACAGGGGGTTCGTGGGAGCCCAGGCAGATGCTCGGAATCCAGGCGGGCTGTGCGGGATCTGGGGCTCCATCTGCCCACTCTCAGAAAGGCTGTGGCAGCCCCGAGTTGTCCTCTGCTATTCTGTGCATTCGCTTCTGGAGTTCCAGCTGCTTCGGGTGCTGGCTGGGGATACCACAGAGTGGAGCCATCGGCATCAGAAACTCCCGAAGGCCCCTCTTCCTCCACATGCCAATGCCTGGCTGGCACCTGCCCTGCCCGGGGGCTCCTCAGGCCTACAGGTGGTTGACTTTGTATTCTGCCCAGAGATTTTATCTAGTGGAAGGTCAGTCTGAGAGTTTACTTGGCTGTCACCAGCAGTGGAACCTGTACGGGGTCTTTGAATGTAGGGGTGTCACCACACAGCACAGGAAAGGCTGTGATTTTCCATGCGGTGAGGTGCCATCCAGTTCCTGTGCCTCACTGGGCCCTCCCCCATTTCTCGCCCACCTCCACCTCCACTCCTTCCTACACGCCACCCCACCCCCCATTTCCAGTTCCACCTTGGCTGTGCATCCCCCCACATGGGGGCAGGGCCCTGGCCAGGGTCCTCCAACCTGGACCTCACCCCAAGTACTCATCAGGTGGCTCCAGGTGAGGACCCCTCACTGGGATGCCCGAGTCTGGGGACTCTGCTTCTCATGCCACTCAGTCATAAAATGTGGCATCCTGGCCAAATGACTGCTTGGAGTGTTTTGCTCCCCAGATGTGCCAAGTCCGAACTGAGTCAGGACCCCGAGCTGGTACTGCCACCTACCCATACCTCGTGGGATCTCCCATGAACCGGCTGGAGTTTGGCCAGGTTGAGGTCACTGCCCTCCCCTCTAAAACCCTGCCAGGCCCGTAGCTCGTCAAGCCCACACTCAAGTCCCTGCTCAGTCCCCGCGTCTGGGGCCCCTGCTCTCCACCAGCCAGCCCGGCTCCTCACACAGATGCTGCTCAGGCCCCAGGGAGGGGGAGGCATCCTGGAGGTGGGCCCCTGTTGGCTCAATGAACCTCTCAGCACAGCCAGCCATCGGGTGAGAGCCCAGTGAGGGTGGTAAAGTGAATGTGCACCTGTCCAAGAGGGCAGGAGATGGCCCCTGCAGCCTGAGACAGCGGAGGCTCCAGGTGTTGGAAAGAAAGATATTTCTTCAAGGAGAGGAGGCGACCCCAATGTGTCCTCATTGACACTGCTTGACTGGGCACCTGTAGCCACTAGGGTTGGCCAAAGGCAAACCCGTGTCCAGCAGCTCCCTGGGGAAGGACTCAGGTGCAGGGAGTGTGTGTTGGTTGCAGGCAATCCCGGAGATACGTGGCATTTGGAACTGTTATGACGTTTCTGTCTGTTGCAGGGCATCCGCGGGGCTGGGGGTGTTGATGCAGCACAGAGTGGGCGGCTGAGGTCGGTCTATACCCTGGGCCTGCTGGAGTGGTCTACACCCTGGGCCAGATTCCGAGCCACGATGTTCCTGTTGTGAGAGGACAACAGAAGGGCAGCATCGGGGGTCCTGCTGGCCCCTGCACTCCCTGGAGCAGGTTCTGTCCATCTACCCTCACAAAACGGAATGGAACAGTTGGTTTTATCTCTAACAAATCTGGAGAATCCAAAACTGCTTTAGTGTACAGGCAGGGAGACAGCTCTGAGGTCTGGCAGGGAGAGGTCTCCCTGCTGTGATGATCTGCCAGCCCACTGGGCAGCCCTCCTCATGCTGAGGGGCCCGGTGGAGTGGGCCTGCCTTCTCTCCCATGGCTTGGGGGAATGTTTTCAGCACAGCTAGGGTGGGGAGACCCCCAACACCCCTGTGTTCAGCAGCACCCTGGGGAGGGACTCAGGCCAGGGGAAGGAAAACAGGTGTGGGAGCCTCCAGGACACGGCCCCTCTGAGGGTGCTCTGGCCTAGGCCAGCTCCTCCAGCCTCCACTGAGGAGGCAGAGGATGAGGGAGAGGACCCGGGCCTCATCCTCTGCCTCATGCTGTCCGTGAGGAGAAAGAGGCTTAGGGAGAAAGGCCAATGGGCTTTGGAGCCAGCCATGTCTGGATCCAGGACCCCTCATTTTCTAACGAGACACTGGGTGACACTGGCAGCATTCGGAACCTCTCTGAGCCTCACTGTTCCCATCTGTAGACAAGAATTACAGAGTCACTGATGGGGCCAGGAAAGGGAGACTTCAGCAAATAAGAGAGCAGCAGGGTTCACCCCAGGGGCACGGGTTTCAGAGTCCAGCTGTGCACCCAGCCCAGCGTCTTCAAAGGAAGGAGTTCTGGAGTCCCAGGAGATCACCCGCTCTGGCTTTCCTAGACTGTCAGCCCTGTCTCTGCTTTCACACTCATCACAAGTAATTGGGTTAAGAGTGCACCTGACTTCCCTTAACACTGGGCCGTTTTCAGAATTGCACCCTTAGGCTCCCCAACACTGCGGTGGCCTCCCTCCTGCTAACCCACCGTAAAGTTCCAGACTGTCTCTGCCTAGGTCCTAACCCAGCACCTTCTTTTTGAGATCTTTTTCCTCCCTGTTCATAATGTTCAGGGCAGATGCTGGCTCCAGGGAAGAGAGACCAGCCAGTCCACCAGGATTACAAACCTGACTGAGGTTCTTGTCCTTTAAAACTGATAGTGACTTTAAAATTATGAAATGTTTCAGCGGTACGGAAAAGCACCACGGTTCTATCGCTGTACACCTGTCACTCAGGTTTAGCCAGTGCTCATGATTTATCCTCTTTGCTTCAGATTAACTTATTTTTTTAAATAAACAAACATAGGCACAGTTGAAAGCCATTGCTGCATGTCCCTGACTAGAGTCCCCTTCCTCCCTCCCAAGTCGGATTATTGCACGTGTATGTGGCCATAAGCAATGCCCTTTTTAGAGAGTTCTCTAGGGCATTGCTGGGAAACGGAATTTCTGGTTGCAGAAAAGCAGCTCTTGCGGACTTCCTGGCTGAGGCAGATGATTTTCTTCTTGGGTGGAAAGTAACTGGTAAGTTACTTTTCCTATGAACAAGGACTTCCCCTAGCTCCACGTCCTAGTCCAGTTTTAGGATTTTCAGATTTAAAGTTTTCATTTTTCTATTTTTTTTTTAGTAGAGATGGGGTTTCACTATGTTGGCCACGATGGTCTCAAACTCCTGACCTCGTGATCTGCCCCCCTCGGCCTCCCAAAGTGCTGGGATTATAGGCAGGAGCCTCCCAAAGTGCTGGGATTATAGGCGGGAGCCTCCCGAAGTGCTGGGATTATAGGCGGGAGCCTCCCGAAGTGCTGGGATTATAGGCGGGAGCCTCCCGAAGTGCTGGGATTATAGGCGGGAGCCACCTCGCCCGGCCTAACGTTTTCCCTTTCTTCCCTCTCTGGCTGCTGTGAAATTGTAATTCTTTATGGTTATATTTTGAATTGTCTGATTAGAAATGAAGTTAAGCCCCTTTTCATTTGTTTACCGACCATTTGGGGTTTGTCTTCAGTGAAATGCAAATCTGTGTTTTCCTAGCAGATTGATTATACTTTTTATACTTTAAAGGAGATCTGCAGATATTGTGGCTTCAAGATCTCTTTTAAAAAATGAATCTTGCGAATCTTCTCCTGGCATGACTTATCCTTCCGATCTCTGTAGATTGGCGTCGTTGAACAGCTTCAGATAACAACACATGTGCCCGAATGGAAGCCCGTGTCTTGCTGAATGAACCGAGTCCCAACGCTGTTTTCTTGTGTTAGCTCCTAAAGGCTTCACGATGCCACGTGTGCATTTAGTCTCCGTCCATCTGGAATCGGTTGCGAGTGTGGCAGAGGTGGAGACCATTTTTACTCTTCCACGGCGCTCGCCCGTGTCCCCCTCACTGGTCTGAAGCTCTGCCTTGCCTTGCACTAGGTCGCGTGCACTCGGGTCTGTTTCTGGACTCGGTTCTGTCCTGTTGTTGCTCTTTGTCCCTGTGCGAATGATGTGACTTTATATTGAGTTGTAGGGCAAGTCTCAGATAGGGCGGGGCTTCCCCTGGGCTTTCCCTCTCAGGAGTCTTGGCTTTGCTAAGGCCTTTGACCCTCCACGTGCATTTTAGAACCAATGTGTCAGTTTCCGAAAATCTTCTAGATGGGAGATTTTGATGGGATTACATTAAGTCAGCTGATGGTTGTGGAGGACTAACGTTGTGAGATCAGGTCTTCCTTCCATAGCTTTTAATTTAACCATTTTCCTATCCATACATATCCTAAAACATCATGTTGTAAATCTCAAATAGACACAATAAAATATATTTCTAAAATATTTAGATCTTTAAAATGTCTCTCAATCACTTTCATGCTTTCCCCCTCATAAAGTCTCACATATCTTTTGTTAGACTTATTTTTATGCACCTTTAAAAATTGGTTTAATTAAGTGGTAAACCATTGTAACTGTTATTTTTCAAATTTTCTATGTTTTTCTGGTCTATGAAAATACAGTTGAGTTTTGAATATGATCTCGTTATCTAGGGATCTTGCTAAATTTGAATTCTAATTTGCCTGTCACTTCTTTTTCCTTGAGATTTTTATGTAGACAGTCAAATCAATTGTAAATGACACATTTGTTTCCTCCTTTCCAATTGTTACGTGCTTAAAAAAGAATTTTACTTGCCTTCTTTTGCTGGCTAAGCACCTCACAACTATTTTGAATAGTTGTGAGCATAGATGTCTTTGTTTTGTTCTGATTTTTAAAGGGGACTGTTTTTAGACATTTTTGCATTGTGTGAAGTTTGCTTGGGTCTTTTTGCTCAGCTTATTAGGTTGGGCAAGTTTCTTTGTATTCCTAATTTGCTAAGGCTTAACAAATTTTTTCTTTTTATCAAAGATACTTTTCCAGTTTTTTTATTGTGAAGAAATATACACGACATAAGAAACATAAGATTTTCCATCTTAACCATTCTTTTTTTTTTTTTTTTTGGAACGGGACTGTCACTCTGCCACCCAGGATGGAGTACAGTGGGGCAATCTCTGCTCATTGCAACCCCTGCCTCCTGGGCTCAAGCGATTTTTGTGCCTCAACCACCCGAGTAGCTGGGATTACAGGCACGTGCTACCACGCCAGGCTAATTTTTGTATTTTTAGTAGAGACAGGGTTTCACCATGCTGGCCAGGCTGGTCTCAAACTCCTGGCCTCAAGTGATCAGCTGCTTCAGCCTCTCAAAGTGCTGGCGTTGCAGGTGTTAACCACCATACCTGGCTGTTACCATTTTTAGGTGTATAGTTCAGTGGTATTAGTTACATTCATACCATTGTGCAGCCATCACCACCATCTGTCTCCAGATCTCTTCCATTTTGCAAAACAGAAGCTCTATGCCATTAAACGCTAATTCCTCATTCTACCCCACCCCTTCCCCCAGACCCTGGCAACACCATTCCAACTTCCTGCCTCTATGAGTTGGACTACTATAAGTGCCTCATACAAAGGAATCCTATGGTATTCGTCTTTCTGGGATTGGCTTCTTTCATTTAGCATAAGCTCCTCAAGACTTGCTTATGTTGTAGCACGTGTCAGAAATTCCTTCCTTTGCAAAGGTGAGATTCCATACAGATTCTCATCCATTGGTGGACACTTGGATTTCTTCCATGTTTTAGCTTTTGGGAATGGGTGTACACATACTTCTTGAGATTCTTCTTTCAATTCTTTTGACTACATGATCTGAAGTAAAGTTGCTGCATCATGTGTTAATTCTATGCTTAATTTTCTGAGGAGCCACCATATTGCTTTCCACAGTGGTTGCACCATGTTACATTCCCATCAACAGTGTACAAGGTTTCGATTGCTCCATGTCCTCACCAACACGTGTTATTTTCTGCTTTCTTTTGGTGGTAGCCATCCTAATATATGTGAGGTGGTATCTCATTAGGGTTGTGATTTGTATTTCCCTAATAGTGACCGTGAACATCTTGCCCTCTGCTTATTGGCCATTTTTACATCTTCTTTAGATAAATGTCTATTAAAATTATTTGCCTGTTTTTAAATTGAGTTGTTTTTTATTGTTGAGTTTTAGGCGTTCTCTATGTATTTTGGATAACAATGCCTTATCAGAGAGATCTAATTTGCAAATAATTTCTCCCATTCTGTGGATTGCCTTCTTACTTTGTTGATAGTGTCTTTTAATGCACAAAATCTTAAAATTTTTATGAATTAAAGTCCAATTTGTTGATTTTTTTTGTTGCCTGTGCAGTTATTTGTAGATCCTGGATATTAGCCCCTTGTCAGATGGGAAGATTGCAAACATTTTCTCCCATTCTGGTTGCTGGTTCACTGTATTGATAGTTTCTTTTGCTGTGCAGAAGCGCTGAAATTTAATTAGATCCCATTCATCTATTTTGACTTTTGTTGCCATTGCTTTCGGTGTTTTAGTCATGAAGTCCTTGCCTATGCCCATGCCTATGCCCTGAATGGTATTGCCTAGGTTTTCTTCTAGAGATTTTATGGTGTTAGACCACATGTTTAAATCTTTAATCAATCTGGAGTTGATTTTTGTATAATGTGTAAAGAAAAGATTCAGTTTCAGCTTTTTTCATATGGCTAGCCTGTTTTCCCAGCACCATTTATTAAATAGGGAATCCTTTCCACATTGCTTGTTTTTGTCAGGTTTGTCAAAGATCAGATGGTTGTAGTTGTGTGGCATTATTTCTGAGGTCTTTGTTCTGTTCCATTGGTCTATATCTCTGTTTTGGTACCAGTACCATGCTGTTTTAATTACTGTAGCCTTGTAATATAGTTTGAGGTCAGGTAGCGTGGTGCCTCCAGCTTTGTTCTTTTTGCTTAAGATTGTCTTGGCTTTACAAGCTCTTTTTTGGTTCTATATGAAGTTTAAGGTGTTTTTTCCCCAATTTTGTGAAGCAAGTCATTGGTAGCTTGATGTGGATAGCACTGAATCTTTAAATTATTTTGAGCAGTGTGGCCATTTTCATACTGATTCTTGCTAATCATGAGCATGGAATGTTTTTCCATCTGTTTGTATCTCTCTTATTTCCTCGAGCAGTGGTTTGTAGTTCTCCTTGAAGACGTCCTTCACATCCCTTGTTAATTATATTCCTAGGTATTTTATTCTCTTTGTAGCAATTGTGATTGTGAATGGGAATTCACTCATGATTTAGCTCTCTGTTTGTCTATTATTGGTGTATAGAAATGCTTCCAATTTTTGTGCAGTGATTTTGTATTCTGAGACTCTGCTGAAGTTGCTTATCAGCTTAAGGAGATTTAGGGCTGAGATGATGGGGTTTTCTAAATATACCATCATGTCATCTTTGTTGATATTTCCATTGGTTCATAAATTGTTTTCTTAACTTCCTCCACATTTTCTGTAGTTCTTTGAGCATCTTTAGGACAGTAGTTTTAAAGTATTTGTTCAGTATGTCTACCATCAGTTCTTTTTCAAGGACAGCTTTTGCTGATTATTTTTCCTTTGAATGGGTCATAACTTCTTATTTTTTTGTATGCTTTGTAGTTTTTTTGTTGAAAACTGGAACTTTGAATATAATAATATGATAACTCTGAAAATCAGATATTTCCCCTTCCCTAGGACTTGCTGTTTTTTGTTATTCTTGTTCTTTTTGATTGTTATAAGGCATCTCTGTACCAAGGATCAACCTGAAGTGTAAACTCAAGATCTCCTCAGCTCTTTTCTGAGTCTCTGCCTTTCCCTGGGTATGTACAGGACTGTCTGTACCTCCCCTTACATGTAGCTGCTTTTAAATGCCTTAGTCTTCAATGCCTAGCTCCTAAGCGGGGAAGAAGAAGAAAACCAAGGGTAGGGTGGGAAGGGTGCCAGCCCTTTAAATGCCTTGGAAGTCACTTTGGCCAAACAGGAGGGGCTTACAACAAGGTGGTGAGGGCTCGGGAGTGCCACAGTGGCCACTACCTGTGTCTGCATCTCTGTGATCAGGAGGAGCAATCAGAGCACTAATCTCAGATCTTTGGAGGACAGGATCTTTTTGTCCACTCTGGCATCCACTAGTTGTGTGCTCCAGGAACATGTGCACAGCTGCCTGTGCTGCTGGGGGCTGAGACTGGTAGTTTGTACTAAGGGTAGCTAAGAGCTAGAATTGACTGAAGCAATGTAAATGTAAATGTAATTGCAATGGAATGTCCAAAGTTAATGTAACTGCAATTGAATGTACAAATCTTTCCTCTGAAGTTACAGTCCTTCAATAGACCCCAGAGTTCCAAAATAGCAACACCAGAGAGATTCTGCCAGTGCGATTGTCATCTTGACTGAGGGACAGATTTCTGGTGCTTCCTATTCTATTCTCCTATCTTCCCAGAACCTTTGCTGAGAATTTTTAACTCATGAGGTATTGATTTTTATCAAACGCCTTCTTTTTTTGCATCTGTTGATAATGTTGGCTTTTTCTTTTATCAATTACATGGTAAACTACATTCAACAATTTTAAACCAACGTTGCATTTCTGAGAAAAACCCTGCTTTGCCATGCTATCAGTTTTTGTTTTTGTTCTTTTTTTTTTTTCTCAGATAGAGTCTCATTCTGTCACCAGACTGGAGTGCAGTGCTGTGATCTTGGTTCATTGCAACCTCTGCCTCCCAGGTTAAAACCGTTCTCCTTCCTCAACCTCCTAAGTAACTGGGATTACAGGTGTGTGCCACCACACCCAGCTAATTTTCCATTTTTAGTAGAGATAGGGTTTCATCATGTTGGCCAGGATGGTCTCGATCTCCTGACCTAGTTATCTACTCCTTTTGGCCTCCCAAAGTGCTGGGATTACAGGTGTGAGCCACCATGCCCAGTCACCATGCTGTCACTTTTTAAGTACTGCATTCAAATTCCTAAAATCTGTGTAGGATTTCACATTTGTATTTTTGAGTGAGCTTGCATTGGAAGTCATGTAGGCTTGATAGCAGTGTTTTACCATCCTTGTAATGCAAGTGCTTACATGCGCTGGAGAAGTTGTGCCATTGTAGAGCACTTTCACCCGATATGTCACCTGACTAGAAAGTGCATGTAACACCTTCTGGGCCTGGAGCTTCCTATGTGATAAGATTTTAACTTTTAATTCAATTTAATTTAACTGTTATGAGAAAATTTGAGCCATCATTCTTAGGCAAGCTTTTCAAATGGACTGTAACATACATATGGGAAAATGTCCAGTTAATGAGTTACAGCTTCAGGAACCTCTGCAGTGAGCACACTCACATGATCATCATGCAGATCAGTCCCATTGTAGCCCCTCCTGTCTCCACCTATGTGTGAGCGTTTTTTTTT
>CM052652.1:149394431-149420901 GCA_028533165.1 Leontopithecus rosalia | reverse complement strand
CCACACTGTCTTCCACAATGGTTGAACTAATTTACACTCCCACCAGCAGTGTAAAAGTGTACCTATTTCTCCGCATCCTCTCCAGCATCTGTTGTCTCCAGATTTTTTAATGAACGCCATTCTAACTGGCGTGAGATGGTATCTCAATGTGGTTTTGATTTAACAACTTACTTTTCAACCCAAGGTCCTTAAATTTTTTCCTCATGTTTTCTTCTGGAAGTTTTGTAGTTTTAGCTTCTGCATTTAGTTTATGATTCATTTTAAGGTTAAGTTTTGCATATGATGGAAGATGAGGGTTAAAGTTTTTTTATGCGTATGATTCTTCACTTGTTCCAGCACCATTTGAAGAGACTATCTTTTCCCTACTGCATTATCTTGGCACCTCTGTAAAAATCAATTAATCATATGTGCATAATCTATTTCTGGAAAATTTTGTTCCACTGATATGTATGATGCCCTGTGCCAGTACTGTACTGTGTTTATTTTTGTAGATTTGTAGTTGCTTATTACTAGAAATAACTATCATATAGAAGTGGTGGATTTAAAAACTGCTCTGCTCTGGATGTCAAGCACACCAAAAACATCGCTAACTAGAAGAGATGAATAAGAAGCAGATGAGAAGCTTCTGAGTGGGGAATCTATAGCCTGACTCCCCCTGCAGCTTCCTGAGCAGAAACCAGGGGTACCCTCGCCTGGGGGAGAAGGACTGTGGTCACTTGCACCATGGCAAGAAGCTCTGTTTGGAGCAGAGCCTGGTGTGGACATGGGTTGGGTGCTGGGGAAGACCGTGGAGAGCTGTGTTCCCTGAAGGGTTTGAACCAAGGGGAAGATATGCTCCATGTGCTTCTTTCTGCCATGGAATTGGTGGGAGATTAGAATTTTCATGAGCTGCAAGGCAGGCTTTCCACTGCACGTATTCATAGAATGAGCCCTCCTGCTCTCAGCCTCTGGTGTTCGTTTCCAAGTAACTGGCTTGAGGCAGTGGACAGTAAATCAGTAGTTCATCTTGTAAAAACCTGGTGTGATTAGCTTGGGGCTGTAGTGAGGAGGGAGATCCTTCTGGGCTGCTGATACACTTGACTCAAATGACATCCCAGAGGAACACTGTTCAGTTCTCTTCAAGCCATTTCTGAGGATCCAGAGCTTCCTTTATGGGAGAGCATGTTGGGGGATGGAGCATGTTCAGTGAACGGCACAGCTACAAGCTCAGTTGGCCGGAACAAAGGATCAGTGGGGCAAGGCTGTGCGGTCCACTCTGGGTGTGGACAGTCCTGCAGGGGAGCTGATGTGTTTCCTACTGAGCTTTGCTCTGCTGACTTGCTGGTGGCATTGTGGGCACCAGTGTCAGTACCGGGAAAATAATCCATGTACGTCCCATGGAGCAGGTTGGCACATGGAGCAAACTGCAGCAGACCTGTAGAAGAGGGGCTTGACTGTTAAAACAGCAACAACAGCAAAACCCCAAAACCCTAAGAAACAGAAAGCAACAACCACCAAAAAACAAAAAAAAAACAAACGAGGTTGTCAGCCTCAAAGAGCAAAGGTAGGTAAATCCACACAGATGAGGAAAAACCAGCATAAAAATGCAGAAAATTCCAAATGCCGGAAAGCCTCTTCTCCAAATGATTGCAACACCTCTCCAGCAAGGCACGGAACTGAATGGAGAATGAGATAGATGACTTGACAGAAGTAGGGTTTAGAAGGTGGGTAATAACAAACTCCACTGAGCTAAAGGACTATGTTCTAATCCAGTTCAAAGAAGCTGAGAGTCTTGAAAAAGGTTACAAGAGCTGCTAAGTAGAATAACACATTTAGAGGGGAACGTAAATGACCTGATGAAGCTGAAAAACACAGCATGAGAACTTTGTGAAACAGACACCAGTATCAGTGGTGGAACTGATCAAACAGAAGAAAGAAGAGTTTGAAGACCTCTGAAATAAGGCATGTGGACAAGATTAGAGCAAAAAGAATGAAAAGGGGTGAACAAAACCTCTGAGAAATATGGGACTGTATAAAAAGACCAAACCTATGATTGATTGGAGTACCTAAAAATGACGGGGACAAGGAAACCAAGTTGGAAAACACACTTCAGGATGTTATCTAGGAGAACTTCCCTAACCTAGCAAGACAGGCCAATATTCAAATTCAGAAAATATGGAGAACACCACTAAGACACTCCTCGAGAACAGCAACCTCAAGACACATAATCGTCAGATTTTCCAAGGTTGAAGCGAAGGAAAAAATGTTAAGGGCAGTCAAAGAGAAAGGTCAGGTCACCTACAAAGGGAAGCCCATTAGACTAATAGCAGATCTCTCAGCAGAAACGCCACAAGTAAGAAGAAAGTGGGGACCAATATTCAACAATATTAAAGAAAAAAATTTTCAACCCAGAAATATATATTCAGCCAAACTAAGCATCAGAAACAAAGGAGAAATAAAATCCTCTCCAGATGAACAAATCCTAAGGGATTTCATCACCACCAGGCCTGCCTTGCAAAAGCTCCTGGAGGAAGCACTAAATATGGAAAGGAAAAGCTGGTACCAGCCACTGCAGAAACACACCCAAATATAACAATGACACTGTGAAGAAACCACATCAACGAACGTGCGAAGTAATGAGCTAGCATCATGATGAAAGGATGAAATTCACACATAACACTATTAGTCTTAAATGTAAATGGGCTAAAGCCCCAGTTAAAAGACATAGACTGCAAATTGGATAAAGTGTCAAGACCCATCAGTGTGCTATATTCAGGAGACCCATCTTACCTGCAGAGACACACACAGGCTCAAAATAAAGGGATAGAGAAAAATTTAATAAAGGGTTAGAGAAAAATTTACCAAGCAAATGGAAGGAAAAAAAAGCAGGGGTTGCAATCATAGTCCCTGATAAAACAGACTTTAAACCAACAAAAATAAAAAATGACAAAGAAGGGCATTACCTACTGGTAAAGGGATCAATTCAACAAGAAGAGCTAAGATCCTAAATATATATACACTCAATACAGGAGCACCCAGATTCATAAAACAAGTTCTAAGAGACCTACAGAGACTTAGACTCTCACACAATAATAGTGGGAGATTTAAACACCCCACTGCCAATATTAGACAGTTCAATGAGACAAAAAATTAACAAGGATATTCAAGACTTAAACTCAGCTCTGGATTAAGTGGACCTAATAGACACCTACAGAACTTTCCACCCAAAATCAACACAGTATAAATTCTTCTCAGTGCCATCTGGCAGTTATTCTAAAATTGACCACATAATTAAAAATAAAACATTCCTCAGCACGTTTCTCATGACTACAGTGCACTCAAATTAGAACGCAGGATTAAGAAACTCACTCAAAACCACACAACTACATTGAACAACCTGTGTCTGAATGACTCCTGGGTAAATAATGTAATTAAGGCAGATATCAAGAAGTGCTTTGAAACCAATAAGAACAAAGAGACAACATACCAGCATCTCTGGGACACAGCTAAAGCAACATTAAGAGGGGAATTTATAGTACTAAATGCCCACACCAGAAAGCTGGAAAGATCTCAAAGCAGCACCCTAACATCACAATTACAAGAACTAGAGAAGCAAGAGCAAAAAAATTTAAAAGCTATCAGAAGACGAGAAATACCTAAGATCAGAGCAGAACTGAAAGAGATAGAGACACAAAAAACCCTTCAAAAAATCAATTAACACAGGAACTGTTTTTTTTTGGGGGAAAAATTGATAGACCACTAGTTAGACTAATGAAGGAAAAAAAAGAGAAGAATCATATAGACACAATACAAAATGATAAAGGGGATGTTACCACTGACCCCACAGAAATACAAACTGCCATCAGAGAATACTATAAACACCCCCATGCAAATAAACTAAAAAATCTAGAAGAAATGGATGAATTCCTGGACACACACACCCTTCCAAGACTAAACCAGGAAGAAGTGGAATCCCTGAATAGAGCAATAACAAGTTCTGAAATTGAGGCAATAGTTAATAGCCTACCAGCTGAAAAAAGCTCAGGACAAGATGGATTAACAGCTGAATTCTGCCAGAGGTACAAAGAGGTGCTGGTACCGTTTCTTCTTAAATGATTCCAAACAACTGGAAAGGAGGGATGTCTCCCTAACTCATTTTATGAAGCCAGCATCATCCTAATACCAAAACCTGACAGAGACACAAGAAGAAAAGAAAACTTCAGGCCAATATCCCTGATAAACATCAATGTGAAAAATCCTCCATAAAATACTGGCAAACCAAATCCAGCAGCATATCAAACAGCTTATCCAACACAACCAAGTCGGCTTCATCCCTGGGATGCAAGCCTGGTTCAACATATGCAAATCAATAAATGCAATCCATCACATAACCAGAACCAATGACAAAAACCACATGATTATCTCAATAGATGTAGAAAAGGCCTATGATAAAATTCAACATCCCTTCGTGTTAAAAGCTCTCAATGAAGAGCTTTTAACTCTTCATTGATGAGTGATGGAACATAGATGTTGATGGAACATATTTCAAAATAATAAGAGCTATTTATGACAAATCTATAGCCAATAACATAAGGAATGGGCAAAATCTGTTAGCATTCCCTTTGAAAACTGGTGCAAGAGAAGGATGCCTTCTCTTACCACTCCTGTTTAACATAGCATTGGAAGTTCTGGACAGGGCAGTCAAGCAAGAGAAGAAATAAAGGTTATTCAAATAGGAAGAGAGGAAGTCAAATTGTCTCTGTTTGGAGATGACATGATTCTATATTTAGAAAACCTTGTCATCTCAGCCCAGAAACTCTAAGCTGATAAGCAACTTCAGCAAAGTCTCAGGATACGAAATCAACATGCAAAAATCACAAGCATTCCTATACACCAACAATTGACAAACAGAGAGCCAAATCATGAATGAACTCCCATTCACAATGGATACAAAGAGAATAAAATACCTGGGAATACAGTTAACAAGAGACATGATGGACCTCTTCAAGGAGTGCTATAAACCACTGCTCAAGGAAATAAGAGAAGACACCGACAAATGGAAAAGCATTCCATCCTCATGAATAGGAACAATAAACATCTTGAAAATGGTCATACTGCCCAGAGTAATTTATAGATTCAGTGCTATTCTTGTCAAACTACCACTTACATTCTTCACAGAATTAGAAAAAAATACTTTAAATTTCATATGAAACAAAAAAAGAGCCCATATAGCCAAGACAATCCTAAGCAAAAAGAACAAAGCTGGAGGCATCATACTACCTGACTTCAAACTATACTACAAGGCTACAGTAACAAAAACAGCATGGTACTGGTACCAAAACAGACATATATACCAATGGAGAAGAACAAAGACCTCAAAAATAATACCTCACATCTACACCATCTAATCTTTGACAAACCTGACCAAAACAAGCAATTGGGAAAGGATTCCCTGTTTAATAAATGATGCTGGGAAAACTGGCTAGCCATATGCAGAAAACTGAAACTGGATCCCTTCCTTACACTTTATAGAAAAATTAAGATAGATTAAAGACTTAAATTTAAAATCCCAAACCATAAAAACCCTAGAATAAAACCTCGGCAATACCGTTTAGGACATAGGCATGGGCAAAGACTTCGTGACAAAACACCAAAAGCAGTTGCAGCAAAAGCCAAAAGAGACAAACGGTGTCTAATTAAACTAAAGAGCTCTGCCCAGCAAAAGAAACTGTCATCAGAGTGAACAGGCTGGGAGAATGGGAGAAAATCCAGTCTGCCATTAACGGCCATTTGCATTGGTTCCATGTCTTTGCTATTTTAAATAGTGCTGCAATAAACATATGTGTGCATGTGTCTTTCTAGTAGAATGATTTATATTCCTTTGGGTATATACCCAGTAATGGGATAGCTGGTTTGAATGGTATTTCTGATTCTAGTTCCTTGAGGAATCGTCACATTGTCTTCCACAGTGGTTGAACTAATTTACACTCCCACCAACAGTGTAAAAACGTTCCTATTTCTCCACAGCTTCATCAGCATGTGTTGTTTCTTGACTTTTTAATAATCACCATTCTGACTGGTGTGAGATGGTATCTCATTGGTTTTGATTTGCATTTCTATGATGATCAGTGATATTGAGCTTTTTTTATATGTTTGTTGGCTGTATAAATGTCTTCTTTTGAGTGTCTGTTCATATCCTTTGCCCATTTTTTTGATGGGGTTTATTTTTTTCTTGTAAATTTATTTCAGTTCCTTGTAGATTCTGGATATTAAACCTTTGTCAGATGGATAGATGGCAAAATTTTTCTCCCATTCTGTAGGGAGGGGCCAACATGGGCTGATGCAGCTTCAGACAGTTCAGAAATTCCCCCCCCCCGGCCCCGTGAGGGGAGGTACCCCTGAGACAGGCACAGGCATCCTTTTCCTTCCCATTTGGTGGTACCCCAGTGACTGTGGGGATCAGCCTTTCTGTCCAAATAACAGCAGAAACTGTCTTGTCATCTTATGAGCTTCCAGAAAATTCCCTTGCCTTTTGTCCAAAAAGAGAGGTTTCCTGAGTCCTTTTGGGCTCTGACCTTAAACCCTTGGGGAGTGGAGAGTCTACTTGGAACGAAGGACCCTCCCTGGGATTCCGAGCAGTTAAGAAGCCACTGGGCTCAGAGCAGCGCAGCTCAGGGTGGGGCCAGTGCTTCCCACAAAGCTCCCCAAACTCCAGGTGTTGAAATTCCGTGGCCTGTGGGACAGAACTGAGACTACGGGAGGCCTTTAAGTGGTGATGATTAAGTCGTGAGGGCTCCTCCCTGGTGAAGGCTTCAGCCCAGCATTCAGCTCTCACGCTTCACCTCTATCCTGTGAGGATGCGGTGCTCATTCCCTCTAGGGCCCATGCCTGTCCCAGGTGCACCTCCCCTCACGTGGGGGCAGTTTCTGAAATGTCTGAAGCTGCATCAGCCCACGCTGGCCCTCTGAGGTTGATACAGACAGAGGAGTCCTCCCCGGGCAGGTGCTGAGGGGAGGACTCATGGGCAAGGATTTATTCGGGCAGGGACACTGGCCAGGGTCATCAATGTCCCCAGACCCCACAGCCCACTGACAGCTGGGCCACAGATTGACAGCTGGTTCAGTGGCCTCTTTGTGCAATGTGACATTTGTGGGCTGCAGTCAGTGCTCCTGGCTGGAGTCAGAAGGGATGGAGGAGGAAGCAGGGGGTGGCCAGGCAGGGTGGGCTCCAGAGTGGAACTTACACCAACGACCACTGGCCATTGAGACAGGTCGCTGGGTTTCACGTTCCTGAGGTGATCAGTTGATCGTTAGTCTTGAGTGCCCAGGACAGTGATGGGGGCCGTGGTCTCCCAGGCTCTTCTGTGGAAGTGTGCATGAAGGGGCTCTGGCAGCCGGAGTCATCTTTGAAGACATTTGCGGGTAGGAGCTGCTGGGAGCTAAGTGTGCAGTGGCTCTGGACTGGTCAGGAGGACCTGAGGAAATGGGGCAGATGAGCAGACAGCAACGGGGCCTCTGTGGGGTGCCAAGGCTGCTCAGACAGCTGGAGCTGTCAGCTCACAGGCTGCAGCAGCCACAGATGCCACGGTGCACACAGACACCATCAAACCAGCTCTTGATCCATGGCCCATTGCCAGTGGGGTCTGGATGTTGATGTCCCTGGTACTGAGGGTCATACTGCATGCAGTGATGTGCTCTTTGAAGACAGTGGCCCAGTTCATTCCATGACAGTCTGCCAGGGTGGTTGTGCTTCTAATTGACTGATGAGAAAAGGGAGACTCAACGAAGTTCATGAGCCCCAAATTGTTGGCATGTGTGGGCGTGTGCATTTGAACCAAAACTATGTGACCCCAAAGCCCATGAATGTGGACTTAGGGAAGACACAGCTCAGCTATGAAGTGTTCAATTGCGAACTGGGGTCCAGAGAGTGGTGGGAAGCAGGGGCTGAGGACAGCCTTCTAGGCCCCAGTGCCAGGTTGGCCGTGGGTCCCACCATGCTGGAAATGCCCAGACGTCTTTGGTTGAAATGCCGTCTTGATTATGTCTCTGGCCCAGGCTTGGCCCAGGACTTCCCATTCATTCTTGAGCCGCATGAGAGTGAATTGTTTTCCCAGCACAGCCGAGAGCTACAGGGCTGTAAACCAGAGGCCTTGCGTCCTGGCTGGCATCTGTCTGGCCTCCGCCGGCTGTGGGGCCTTGGGTGAGGCTTCCCCTTTTCTGAGCTTCAGTTTTCCAGCTGTTCTCCCAGGTTCCTTCTGGCTCCGATGTTTGTCAGTTGTGAGCCGGGAGCTCTCAGAGCTTCCTGTGTCCTGCTTCTTCCCACACCACCTTGCTGGTCCCAGCTGTCTGTCATGGAAAGAGTAAGGGAAAAACCCATGGCATGGTTTCCCCTTGGGGGACACTGGGCATCTTTTTTCTTTCTCTTTTTTGTAAGTAGACCCTACTCATTTATTCAAAATTAGCCGATATCAGTAATAACTGTTAACTTAGAGAATATAGTTATGCATACACACGGTCTTTTCATTTATACATTTAAAAATATTTATAGTATGCAAGGTATTACATTAGGTACAGTAGAAAACTTGTGTGGAAAAATGTGTTGTCAAGTACAGCAGCATCAAGTTGAGGAGGTAAAATACGTCGTGACATAGAGTGTAAGTTAGTAAAGGTTTATGACTCTTTGGAGGAGGATGAAGAGAAGGGATCCTAGGAAGGGTTGCTGTGATCTCTTTCTAAGGGTCATCCCTCCTCCTCATTTGTCAGTGGACACAAGCTAATGCCCAGTCACAAGAATGGTTCCCAAAGCTGAGTTGATTAATGCTTGTGTACATGTATAGGTATATTTTATATATATATATAATTTAAACTTTTCGATTCTGGTGGTATGTGTGCAGGTTTGTTCCTGGGAATAGTACACGATGCTGAGGTTTGGGGTGTGATTGATTCTGTCATCCAGGTACTGAGCATAGTACCCAAAAGTTAGTTTTCCAGTTCTTGCTCCCCTAATTCCCTCCCTGCTCGATCAGCCCCCACTGTTTATTGCTGCCGTCTTTACACCCATGGGCACCCAGTGTTTAGCTCCCATTTATAGGTGAGAACATGCACTAATTCACTTGGGACAACGGCCTCCAGCTGCATCCCTGTTGCTGTAAAGGGCCTCATTTTGTTCTTTTTTGTGGCTGTGTAGTATTCCACAGTGTATATGTATTGCATTTTCTTTATTCAGTCATCCGTTGGACACCTGGGTAGATTCCACATCTTTGCTGTTGTGAGCAGTGCTGGGATGATCATGTGAGTACGTGTGTCTTTTTGGTAGAATGACTTGTTTTCTTTTGGCTGTCCACTCAGTAATGGGATTGCTGAGTTGAATGGTAATTCTGTTTCACGCTGTTTGAGAAACCTCCAAACTGCTCTTCACAGGGGCTGAACTAATAATGTACATTCCCACCAGCAGCCCACAAGCACTCCCTTTCCCCACAGCCTCACCAGCGTCTTTTGTTTTTTGACTTTTTATTGATAGCCATTCTGACTGGTGTGAGATGGTGTCTCACTGTGGTTTTAACTTATTAATTCTTGTATTTTGATTCTTGGAGAAAATAAACAGGCACAAAGATTTAGGTGGATGGAACTTTAATATTGATAAAACAGGGATTCTACACCCCCACTAAGCCAACCCAAACTGACAAACACACTAGCTGTTAAACAAAACCAGCAGGACGATTTCTCCAGTGGAGGCTTGTTTTTGCTTTTCCCCCCAGACTCATGCAAGAGACAATGCAGAGGGCTCCGTGTGCTCCAGGAAGTGGTGGGCCAGGTGGCGTCAGATGAATGGCATCACTTCTGAGTGGGCAAGTGGCTGGCCGTGGGCTCCTGTGGCTGTACCGTGTGTGATTTCAAAAGGGGAGAAACCAGCCATTGTGTCTGTGGTCCCAGGAAGCAGGGCTGAGGGCCTGCCAAGCAGGGTCTTACTGTTAACCTTTGGTTCTGCACACATGCTTCAGGTCACCTTGTTCAAACAAGGGCAGCGAGAGACACGTTTCCAAAGAAGAAGAGGACTGTGTCTGCGGAGAGGACAGAATGACAGACGGGAGGGTGGGGACGGAGTCAGACATGCCCAGAGTTTACATGGCAGAAAGAAACCCCTGGAGGCCATCTTGCTTAGGCATTTCCTACATGTTCTTTGGGTCCTAATATTTCAGAGAAGTGCTGAAGAAGAGACCAAAGGTGACAGGCTGGGGTGGGTCTGGGGAGAGTTTGCACTGGGCCCCAGGCACTTCCTGACCAGAGCATTCACTGTAGACAGTTTACAGAGGACACATTCCTGCTTATGATTTCTGTGTCCATTACAATAGATAAGCCATGTGGGCATTTATATGTGCTGGGTCCGACTGAAGGTCGACTGAAGGTATTTTCTATTAAACACCTTAGCGCATGACTGGGCTCACCGAATCCTCTCACGTCACAGCTGAGGAACAGGGGCAAAGTGAGGCTCAGCCAGGTCACTGAGGGGTCTCCAGGGAGTCCCAGTTTTTCTCTACCAAACCAATTATTTGACTGAAACATGCTCAGTTCCCTTGAAGTGGGAGGCCAAGCAGGATGACCTGCAAGGGTGGCATGAGTGGGTGCTGAGCCTGGTCCCCTTGGGCCCTGGGGCCAGGTTACCTGGTCCAAGGATAGGTCTCTCAAGACTGACTCTTCCTGACTACAGAGTTTTGTCTTTTTCCTAAACTTCCCCTAAATAAAAATCTGCTTGATCTCTCTGTTTTTGAACTATTGGCCTCTATTTATCCCCAACCCTTGAAATACCTGCTCTGCCTTTTCCACGTGGCCCTAAAGCTGGCATCATTATCACCAGTGCATCCACACAGCATATTACAGTTTGCAAATGACTTTTACAGGATGGCCCCATTTGACGTTAAAAGCAGCTCCATGAGAAAGACTATTATTTCCATAATGAAATGGCCTGGAAGCTGAAGCGACTTGTTCAACTCTACTCTACCCGTATGTAGGAGAGGTGGGTCGTGCATTTGAAATGTCTGACCCTGAGTTCCATATTCGTTCCGCAGCAGACAGAGGCCTCGCTGCAGTGGAAATGGAGCTTCTCTTGGTTTATTATTCAGAAAGTGTCTATTGAGCATCTGCCCTGTGCTGGGAGCTGCTCCAGGCATTGCGGATACAGCAGAGAACCAGACAGACTCCCTGACTTCCAGGACCTAAACATTTCAGGGTTGCTATTCAAAACTCCCAAGAGGATGGCACGTTACGTTACAGGCTGAGTAATTCTGGATGTAAATCATCTGTGAGTTCCAGCATAACACTGTCCCCATGAACGTTCTCCAGTAAGAGCACGAGTCTGCATGTACACTCATTTCTGGGGTCTGAGGATCGCTGTCAGAACCGCACAAAAGTGTGCAAGGATCGCTTACGCACTGCTGGGGTCTGAGGATCGCTGTCAGAACCGCACAAAAGTGTGCAAGGATCGCTTACGCACTGCTGGGGTCTGAGGATCGCTGTCAGAACCACACAAAAGTGTGCAAGGATCGCTTACGCACTGCTGGGGTCTGAGGATCGCTGTCAAAACTTACACACTGCTCAGGTCAGGGACATGGCGGAGGTGCTTGTTAGACATTCTCGTTGTGGGAGATGGCATCCTGATTGAGGCCAGTGAAATAAAACACAGGTTTAATTATAGGAATCCTGGAATGTATGACGGAACGCAAGTGTGGGAATGTGGCTGGGCTTCAGCTAGATGAGTAGAAACTGGAACCAGAGATGGAAACCCACTGGCTCTTTCTGTCTGTGTGTCTTCTCCTCTTTTACTGTTGGCTCTATTCTTCAGTCTCACTGAAGCCAGTTTTCTCCGTGGCAGGATGCTGCACTGAATGCTGCACATGTTACCTCTTGTGGCTTCAGTCTCCCAAACAACTGGACAGTGCCTGGGGCAGGGCTGTTGACCCACTGTGGGCCTCTGCACACATCCACACACCGCAGCTGAGGGGCGGTTAGTGGTACAGGGACGGTTACGGAGGAGGCCAGTGTGAGGAACGTCTAGACAGCCTTCCTGTAAGGCCATCCAGGGTTCTCCACCTTGGCTACCAGATGTCCTCAGAATCACAGAGGAGAATTTGTTGAAGAGGCATTCTAAAACCTCCAGTGGTCAAAGGTCCCAGGGAGGGCCCATCTCCCTGACCAGGGCTCGGGCAGATGGCTGGTGGGCAATGGGGCAGTGGCTGTGGATGAAAAGATGGGGCATTATCCAAGGCAGTGCCCTTGTGCAGAGCCAGGCTTCTCCAGGAAGACAACCGGAGTCCATGTGGTGTGAATCGCCTTCTGCCTCCTTCTGGAATCCAGGAGAGGGATGTTCTAGGGGGTTCCCAGCACAGAGATGTCTCCCTCGGCTGTGTTTGTGTGTTTGCTGGGTTGGCACGGAGAGATGCTTCCTTGCCATTGGAGAGGCTGCCAACACTGACGTTCTTCCTTTGTGATATTTTTGGGACTGTTGTGCAAAAATAAAATGCCAGTTTTCCCAATGATTCTAAGATGTACACATTTTAAAAACACAACTTCTCCAAGATTGGAGTATGTTGCAGAGTTGACGGCACGTCACAGCTCTCCTGCCAAGGGTGTCTGCTGTCCTCAGTACATAAAACAGTGGTCTTATATCAACGGTGTCGTGAATTCAATGAAGTGTGATCGTTGTAGAGGCAAATTTCCCTGAAAACAGTGACAGCAAGTCATGGTAGAATGCACCAGTCTGCCAACCTTAGATCATGAGATTCGGGAAACACGATTAAGTGTTGAGTTCATTTGAGCAGGAAGCTCGAGGTTAGCCACCTGGGAAACACAGACTCCAAAGGAACGGGCTCAGCGCTCCACAAGCTGGGAGTTAGGGCTTCACTTACACAGACAGAGACAGAGAAGTTTAGGGGATTCCAGCATCTTCCATGCAAGGCCTGTGCTGTTTGATCGGTGGCAGCTTTCACATTCCATGAGCAGCGCTGACCATCTGAGGGCCTCTCAGCTCTGGTGCCACAAGGTCTTTCCAGATCACTTACAGGAAAAAGCAGGAGCCACAGCTGCGTGCTGCGTGGCTCAGGCCACAAAGCCACGTTACTGTCAGGGATCAGAATAATCGAAAGTTCCAGCACATTTAGGTTTTAATTATTTAATTTCACAAACCTTATGGATAAACAAAGGAAAGTCTCATCTTCTTGGCAGCAAGAGTGGGTTTTATGGCTGAGCCAAATGGGCTTCTGAGCCGAAGGAGAATCCGCCGGAAGCGGGGAACGCACACTTGTCTCTGGAAACCTAACGTCGGGAAATGAATGAGCCCTGAAGAGCAGATGGGCTACATGTGAAGAGCAGTTCCTTTCTGTTGTTTTACTTAATGCTGGAATCAGCTTTAAATCAGTTTCAAAAAGCCGCTGTGCATTTCCATTTTAAAGTGGCTCCTAAAGGAAAGGCCATCTCCGTTGTCTGGGATGTGCTGAGGGACTTCTGGCTAACATTAGACGGTGGATTACTTGACCCTCAGTCAGAGTGACTTGCGTGCAAAGTAACTAAAAATGTTAATTCAAATTGGCTTAAATGGGAAAAAATTTATCTCACATGAAAAGAAGCCAGTAGCCCAATTCCAGAAGTCCTCATTAAACTGTTGACTTTCCTCTTGCTTTTCCCATTTAGTCCTAATTAAACTATCTTAGTTTTTCTTAAGGCAAAACAAAAGAAAAGCTACTCTGCCCTTTGTCTGGAAGGAAGTGATTACCTGAATCTCTTTGCCCTGGGGCTTCACTCTGCGGGCCAAGGGAGTCTCTCTGACCTGCACTTGAGTGACGGGCTCTTGGCCCCAAGCAGACCTCCCCGGGCTGCAGCCCTCACTGTCCGTGATGGCATCCACCCGGGAAAGAGAAGGAATTCTTGTTCCCGGTTGATAGGGCTTGGGTCTCTGTCCCCATCCAAATCTCCTGTCACATTGTCATCACCAGTGCTGAGGAGGGCCTGGTGGGGGGTGACTGGATCACATGGGAACATTTCCCTCTCTGCGCTGCTCTCCTATGGTGAGGGAGTGCTCGTGAGATCTGGTTGTTTAAAGTGTGTGGCACCCCGCCACTCCCCACTGCTCCGGCCATGTAAGGCATGCTTGCTTCCCCTTTGCCTTGTGACATGATTGAATGTTTCCTGGGGCCTCCCAGAAGCCTCCTGTGCAGCCTGCAGAACCACGGGCCAATTAAACCTCTTTATCAATTACCCAGTCTCAGGTGTTTCTTTATAGAAATGTGAGAACGGATTAATGCACTAGCGTTAACATTTGAGGAGCAAGAGGCCATTCCCAGACTCTTAGCAGACTTCTCTTCTGTCTCATCAGTTAGAAACAGGCTAAATTGAGGGGATGGGATCACAAGATCCATGTGGTCCATCAGCAGTTACCTCTGCAGCTGGGGATGAAGTGAGGACCCAAATAAAATCATGGCTCTATTAGCAAGAAGGTTCCCTGCTGCATGGACTTTTCAAGGTCACTTGCAGAGCTGAGGGATTCTGAGTATCGTGTGCTTGTTGCAGTTTGCAGTACTGAAGTTGGCATGTGGTGTGTGGGTGGGTGGCGTATAAGTTTGTGATGTGTAGGCACGTGGTTTTAGGCAGGTGGTTTTACGCACATGGAGGGTGGACACATGGTGTGTAGGCACATGGTGGGTAGGCACGTGGAGGGTGAGCATGTGGAACATGGGCAGGTGGAGGGTGGGTATGTGGTGGTAGGCATGTGGAGGGTAGGCACATGGAAGGTGGGTATGTGGTGGGTAGGCATGCAGAGGGTGGGTATGTGGTGGGTAAACACGTGGAGGGTGGGTATGTGGAGGGTAGGCACATGGAAAGTAGGCACATGGAGGGTGAGCATGTGGCACATAGGCACGTGGAGGGTGGGTATGTGGTGGTAGGCATGTGGTGGGTAGGCACGTGGAAGGAGGGTATGTGGTGGGTAGGCATGCAGAGGGTGGGTATGTGGTGGGTAAGCATGTGGAGGGTGGGTACGTGGTAGTGGGAAGACATGTGGAGGGTGGGTATGTGGTGGTAACCCTGTGGTGGGTAGGCATGTGGAGGGAGGGTATGTGGTAGGTAGGCTCGTGGAGGGTGGACATGTGATGGGTAGGCACATGGAGGGTGGGTATGTAGTGGGTAGGTATGTTGAAGATGAGTATGTGGAGGGCAGGCACGTGGAGGGCAGGCACATGGTGGGTAGGCAGGTGGAGGGCAGGCGCATGGTGGGTAGGCACGTGGAGGGCAGGCGCATGGTGGGTAGGCAGGTGGAGGGGAGGCGCATGGTGGGTAGGCAGGTGGAGGGCAGGCGTGTGGAGGATGAGTATGTGAGGGTAGGCATATGGAGGGTAGACACATGTATAGACACATGGTGAGTAGGTATGTGGCATCAGATGTGGAGGGTAGATGTGGCATATAGGCAGGTGGTATGTACTATGCTGGAGAAGACATGCCCCTGTTCTAACCCCTTAGTCATTTGAGCCCAGCTGGACAGAAACCAAGGGCCAACCACAGAGAAAGCCACCTGTTAGGGAAAGGTTACTGTAATCATTTATCATCCTGGGAAATTGATCAGGGACACTTTATCCATATGTTAAGACAACGTAGAACAGATTAATTGGAGGGGAAAGAAAAGCAGGCGAAGACTCAGCAGCTCAGTGGACATTTCTGGAGAATAATGCTGGAGACCATGTGTCTGCTGAGCCAGGAGACGTCATGATCTCGCCCAGGGAGCAGGCAGAGGTCCCGGGTGGAGAGGCCTGGGTGTGGCCAGGATTCCCCCACTCCCTGTCCAGCCTAGAGGTGATGATGGTTTCAGGTGAGCCACCCAAAATCACTAATATTATCCCATCCCTTCTTTGACTTACGAAAGTGGCAGTGTTACGTGGTTCAACCTAACATTTAATGAAGAAGTGGAGAGAGAGGAGCAGCTCCAATGGAAATGAATGCTACATATTTCAAAATGCTTTGTGTTACCAGGAATCCGGCCAGGAGGAATACTGCTCCCAAAATAGGGCTTCTTACCCTCATCTCCTGCCCTCCCTGCTCCTTTTTCTACCTCCGTTCAACCCTGCCAACCTCTCTCGTGTCTCATTGGATCATGGTGAAGGGCCGGGTCCTGGAGCCAGCAGTGGGGATGGCGGCCTCTGGATTCCTCACCTCCTTGGCCATCGGGGAGGCAGATGTCCACAGCGTGCCCGCTCTATGTGTCTTTCTGGGCTGTTCCTGGAGGGAGGAGCGACCAGCTTATGCCAACCCCTCCAGCCCTTACAGAAGCTTGGCCATCGCGAAATTCCCTGTATTGGACTCTTCCTGCTCCAAAGAACTGGTGAGGTTTCTGATACTGATCAGGTGCATCTGATCCTGACTGATAAGCGAGAATAGAAGGATAAATGAATTTTCCATCTTCTTTCCCTGAGACAAGCTTCACCAGTCATAGATTTCTGAAGTGCTACAATAACACAAGCAGAGTGAAAAGCTACTTAAGAGTCTCCGGGGAACACGTCTAAAACTAGAACCACCATGAGGAGTCTCACAGGCTAACGTTTTCATCCAGAGGAGAATGTAACTGCTTCACACAAAGAAGAAAGCGTATACATTCTCTACAGAACAGATGTGTTTGCTGGAAAAATGCTGAAGGACACACAAATGTACCTGGGGCATTTTTGTATGTATAAAATGCTGGTACAAATGTGCCTTTTGTAATTCACACGTATACCAAAAGGTCACCTCATGATTTCACAGAGACTCATCACAATCACCTTAATTGAGCAGCTGAAATAAAATGTGACAGTTTCCTATAACCCAGGTATTCACCATTTCAGGAATGTTTGTTGAACGTTGCTTCAGAAGCGAGAAGCCTGCCTTTCTGTAGGGCTTTGCTGGACAGTCTCCACTAACATTTAAGTGGCAGGAATTACATGGAATATTTACATGAGTTTTCTCATCTAATCTTGTCAACAGCCCCATGGTGAGGAAAGTGGCACACAGAGAGGTTCAGTGACCTGCGCAAGGACACACAGTTTGCAAGGGGAATAGCTGGGACTGGCTTGCCCAGTCCTTCCAAGGGTGCTGGGCGCCATCTTTTCTAATCCGCCTGCCTGTTGTGAGGTCCCCAGGCCTGCAGATTTGGACTCTTTTACACTTCCGCCTCCCTAATTTATCTCTGGCTGGTGTTCTCTCAGGTTGGGAATCTCACAGTCCAAAACGCTTTTTGGACCATTACTCTTTTATTTTACTTGAATTTTGGAAATTAGCAGGGTAAAACAGATTTATTTTCTTAACCATCTCCAGCGTTGCAGTCCCAACACACTGTGACACAGTTCAGTGCCACGCTGGGTCTTCAGGTGAACCCAGAGCTCCTTTCCCATCCATCAAGGTCCCAGTGAGACTGAACTGTGTCGCTATCTGCAATGGTGACTTCAGAATCGGGGACAGCAGCTGCGAAGTGCCCTGGTCGTGTTAGGGGAACATCTTCCTGGAAGACTGGAGTCAGGGCCACGGCCTGAGGGCGACAGGGGCAACTGGCCTGTTTTCCTTTACACATTTTCCAGTAGACATGTACGTGGAACACAAGTAGCAGGCTCTGCGCATTTTTGGTTTTTTTTTTCAGACAGAGTTTTGCTCTTGCTGCCCAGGCTGGAGTGCAATGGCATGATCTCAGCTCACCGCAACCTCCACCTCCTGGGTTCAAGTTATTCTCCTGCTTCAGCCTCCTGAGTAGCTGGAATTATAGGCACGCACCACCACACCTGGCTAATTTTGTGTTTTTAATAGAGACGGGGTTTCTCCATGTTGGTCAGGCTGGTCTTGAACTCCCGACCTCAGGTGATCTGCCTGCCTCGGCCTCCCAAAGTGCTGGGATTACATATTTTTACAGCTTAGATCACATTGAGAAGAAATGGTAGGGATTTTGAACCATTATCTGCTTCCTGCATGTTGACTGGCTGAAGGCCAGGCTTTGACCCAGTCACATGGACATTGCATGCTCAGCCCTTCCACCCTCTGTGGTCACCTGCCCCCATTAGGAAAAACCTTGGCTCAGTCTTTCTGAGCTCACTTACCTTTCATCTGCAGGGTACCTGGGGTCTTTGCAGAGCAGGGCATTTTCCTTGAGTGAATAATGAAGAAATGTCCCTGACAGTAGGCCACAGTGAACCGGGCCACACGTGTGTCTCCCATGAGGCCTGGAGCATCTCCAGGTGAATTGCGTCTCCCTGGTGCACAGTAGCCTCCAGGAACACAGGAGCTCTTCGGTCATTTCTCCTGCAGCTCACAGCAGCACCTCCTCACCATCCCACAGCTCTGTAGGAAGAAGTCAGTGGCTTCAGTGGGCTTCTGTGATCTCACAGAAGTCCATGGCTTCAGTGGGCTTCTTCTCCGATCTCACAAGGTGGGAGTCAAGGTGTTGGCTGGGCTGGGCTCTTCTTGGGTGCTAGGGAACAATCTCCTCCCAGGCACACTTAGGTGCTGGCCAGGACTCAGTTCTTGGTGACTTGGGTCCCCGTGTTAAGTTAGCCAGGGGCTGCTGTCAGACTGGGGACCCCTGTGTTTCTCACCATGGGTCCCCTCTGTCTTCAAAACCGACGATGACACATTAACACAGTAAGGTGTGGAATCTGGCTGACTTCCCTTCTTCCACTTGTTGGAGAAAATTCTCTGCTTTTCAAGGGTTCGTGTGGCTAGATCAGGTGCAGCGGGATCATCTCTCATTTGCCATATAACCTAACAGGCTCACAGGTGCTCCATTTCGTATCTCCCACCAGGGGAAACTCGCGGGTTGGTGGTCGCATTGGAATTCTGCCCACTTGGGCTGTCTGTGTCCTCTAATTCATCCCATTCCCGTTCCTAGTGCTGGGCTCTGTCCCTCTGTGCAGTGTGACACCTGGCTGTGGAGGCCGGAGGGAAATGGCAATGGAGACAGAAGAGCGTGTTTCCTGTGCTGGACAGGGGAGGAGGGCCGAGAGCAGTGACAGCCGGAGAGGCTGTGGAGTTCAGAGCTGGCTTAGAAGGGTGATCCTGAAACTTCTGCAAATTCTTCTGGAAGATGTCTGTGGAATCTGTGTCTCATCATTCTTTCCATAGTATATCTATCAAGGTGTTGATAGAGGTGCATAGTATATCTAAGTCTGCATTTCACCAATTCCTCAAAATATTTTGTTGGTCCCCTGAAGGGAAAGTTTTCTAGCCGTGTGACCGTGTGTGGGCAAACGAACGGCTCTGTGGTTCAGTTTCCCCACTGGTAAAATATGGATGATCACTGTGTCTACCTCATAAGGCTGTTAAAGGGTTAAATAGAGCAAATGCAGGCTTGTGCTTAGAACGCAGAAGCACATGTCTACAGAACGTAGTGCCGGCAGTAACACCCAGGTCCTCCCCACTCTTCTCCCCTTCCTGGTTCTGGTGCTTTGACCTGTGGTGTCCACTTGCGTGTCTGGTGCTGGTTTGCGGTCCTGAGGTGGGTCTGAGATGCTAACACAGGTGTCAGCGAAAGCGTCGCTGAAACTGTGTTGCTCAAAACAGGAGATCGGTGTTGCTTCACCACTGAGTTTTCTAGGACCGTGATTAGTGATGGCTCAACTTGCTTTGGAAAGTTTCTGGACTAACAATTTTTTGGCTGTGTTAGAATGTGGAGAAATGATAAACCTGGTGTTTACTGAAATCATAATTGTCATGTGTGGGTGACTGTGTGTATGTGTATGCATGTATATATTTGTGTGTTCATGTGTAAGACTGTATATGTGCATAAGTGTGTGTACATGTTAATGTGTATGTATGTGCATGTATAGGCTTGTGTATATTGTGCACATTTGCATAGATATGTGTATGTGATGTGTGTGCCTGCATTGTATGTTTGTGTCTATGTGTGTCTGCGTGTGTAAACCTGGTCCCTTATGTAAGTTCTTCTGTCCCACTCCTCCTCAGGGTCGGATCGTCTTGCTAAGTGCCTTGGTTGTCAGTCTTACACATTTTTATGAAAATGTGTCCACTCAGTCTTGCTCATTTGACTCGATTACTTAATTTTGACCATAGAGAATGTCTACCCACCAGGTTCTGAGCTGAGCTGAGAACCCTGAAGCATCAGTCGTTCGCCCTGAGTGAGAGGAAGGGCATTTGTGCCAGGTGTTTGGAGGGTGCACGGAACCTCCTTTCTTTGGGGTATGTTGGGCTGAGTCTCTGAGGTTTGGACTCTGTCTCACTTTGCAGACATCTGCGAATCTGCGCTCGCTGAATCGTGCTTGGTGCTGACGATGGGTCCTGATTGCCTGTGGGTTGGTGAGGGAAACGCCATGAGACCCCCAGGCCTGCGTTTGCTTTAAAGATGCTGCCAAGGTTTTTCTGCCATGATAATCAGTGCCACTTATGTGAGGTTCTCAAGGCAAACTGCTTTCTAGCTCTGTGATTTGGGAAAAAATTTTGCTTTTTTTAAGGAGCTGGGTTATTCTGTGTTTGACAGTTAATTTTCTTTTTTCTTTTTTAAGTTTTTCTGAGTTGGTCCTACTCTGCTGCCCAGAGGGAGCGCATCCTTGCAGTCTCAGCTCACTGCAACCTCCACCTCTGCGTTAATTTTCTCACTATGTTTTCGTTTTTGCTTCTTCCATTAGGAGCTCAGAGTAAACATTTATGTTTCAGGTTTAGAAACTGGGTGAGACATGAGAGTTGGGCCTTCAGCCTTACCCTTAGACTGGATTTTCTATGCTGACGTGGATCTTCCATGATCTTGCACTTTAACCTTTTACGGCGTTTCCCATGTGTGTGCTAGTCCGCTCTACAAGCCTTCGTGGGAACAGGTCACCAGCAAAGGATGAACATTTAAAAACTCTGTGAGTTTTGCTTATAGGCCAGTGGAGGGCAGGTAAGGCACAGAGACGGGGCTGTGGGCCCATAGCTGGAGAAATGGGGGTCATAGTGCGGGCTCAGGAGCTGGGTACCCACACCCAGGCACCCAGTGCACACAGAGGCTGCGGGTCCCCAGCTGGAGAGATGGTGGATTATAGTGCGGGTTCAGGAGCTGGGTACCCAAACCCAGGCACCCAGTGCCCACAGAGGCTGAAATTAACAGTGACTGCTCAGGTCTGGGGAAGGAGCTCGTGCTGGCACTTTGGGTCCTGGCTTTTCACAGCTCCACACATGCACTGGCTGAGTCACCCGGGCACCTTGCCTCACCTCTTTGAGCTTCAGTCTTCTTCTCTCTAAAATAAAACTAGTAATAGAGTTAGCTTCATGGAGGATTGTGTGTTTTAAATGAGACCAGTTTTTGGGTGTGGGCCTGGCACCACTATTATTTCTGGCAGTAGTAAAATCAGAAGGCCTGGAAATGGTGTGCAAATGGAGGGTGGGGAATACTGGAGCAGAGCTTACCGTGAGTATTCCTTACTCACCAGGTGTGGGAGGCAGAATTCTAATACGGCCTTCGAGATTTCCCACTCTAATCCCCAAGGCTTCGAAGACTGGATTCACTGATGCAGGTGTAATTAGGGTCACGGCTATGGTCTGTATGAGCCCCCCAAATTCATATGTCGAAACTTAATCACCCAAGTGAGAGCATTGAGAGGTGGCGGCCCATGAATGGGATTAGCATCCTTAGGAAGGAGGCTGAAGGGAGCACCAGAGCCTCGTCCCTGCTTTGTCTTCTGCCATGTGAGTACATGGCGTTCATTCCCCCCGGAGGACACAGCAACAGGTGTCATCTCAGAAGCAGACACGAGGCCCTCCTCGGACACCGAACCTGCTGGCACCTTGACCTTGGACTTCCCAACCTCCAGAACTGTGAGAAATGAGTTTCTCTTCTTTATGAATCTGCAGTCTCAGTCCTTTGACTTTAAAATAGCAGATTACCCAGCAGGGCCGAGCCTCTCCACACACCCGTCACAGCAGAGGATATTCCTGAGCTGGTGGCGAGAGTGGAAGGGAGCCACGGGTGACAGAGCGTTTGTCACCAGCGAGCTGCTCCATTCCTGACGGTGATGTGGAGGGGTCATGGGTCAGGACCTGAAAGCAGCCTTCAGGGGCTGAGAATGGTCCTTGGCTGATAGATGAGAGGAAACAGGGACTTCAGTCCTGGAACCACACGGAACTGAATTTTGCCACAACCTGGATGAGGCCGGAAACTGATCTTCCCTGGAGCCTCCACCTAGAGTACAGCGGGGCTGATGCTGGTTCCGGCTTGTGACAGCAAAGGCAGAGAGCCCAGCCAAGCCTGTCGGGACTTCCGAGCTGCAGAGCTGCGTGGTGGCAAATGGGTGCTATTTAAAGCTGCTAAATGTGCGGGGTTACACAGCTAGCTATAGATGGCTAATACACTGGATCACTACCACACGGTACTGTCCACCTTCCAGGCACCACCAAAAGGGTTGCTGGGCAAGGGGGATGCACCACACAGTGGCTCCCTGTCGGCCTCTGGAGGCCTATTGGTGGCTGCTCCCCCCCCCCCGCCTGTGGGCACAGGACACAGCGCATGTCCCTTGCTTCTCCAGTGATGCAGTGACTGGCGGCTGTTGGACCAGGGGCTCCAGGTCGCAGATGTCACCCAGTGGGAAAGACATGCCTGTGCTTGAAGGAGCATCTGGTGGCCTGTGGGACCCACTGGGAGAAGGACGGCTCCTCAAGCGTCCTTCAGCCACTTCTCCCTGGAGGACAAGATGTGACTCAGAAGGCAACCCAAAGGCAGCCAGCTCCAGGGACAGAAGGTCCTTGTGATTGCTCTTTAATTCAGCTTTCACTTTGATTGGTGAAATGTGTGAGGCTTAAACCCAAGACTGCAAACCTAATAGGAATTCTGTTCGCTTCATGAGTCAAGATAATTGTGCTTTGAAAAATGTTTTCAACATAACATTAATTTTGACCTTTACATAAAGACTGACATAAGTGTGTTTTTAAAATGGATATTCATGCATGACGCAGTTTCCATTATCAGCTTATCAGATTTCCCGAGTTGCTGCAGCAGTGACAGTTTAGGTGTTTAAAATAAGCAATCACTTATTTTTATGCTCTTGCAGGGACAAGTTATGGTGATTGAATGGGATTTCTTTTTTCTTTTTTTTTTTTCTCTACAGGAGCCTCAAGAACAAAGGTCACCGGAGAGGCTGTTCCCTGGTGTGGGGTCCTCTGCCCAGGACTCAACCTGGTTGAGGTTGACTGAAAACAGAGCAAGAGAGGTCCTTGCCCACCTCGGGTCCTCTCTATGCCCTCTTCCTGGTGGGATCCATGAAAGGGACTGGCCGCACATTTCTATTTCCTAGGATTTAAGATCCTTTGTGTGAAATATTTAAAAAACCAGGTTGTGGTTTATCCATTAATTCTGGCTGGATCCCACTGGATTCCTGACACCTCGTGCGACATTTTTCCTCCCCTGGCAAGCAGGTGGTGGGGCCACTTTCTTCACCCAAGTCATGCTGACAAAGGAGCCCTAGCCAGATGCTGCCACTGCAGAACTTGTAAAAAAGGATTAACCAAAGAGAGTTTCATAAAATTGAGGTAGAATTCATATAACATAACACTATTTTAACAATTTTGAAGCGAGGAAACAGTGGCTTTTAGTACATCCAAAATGCTGTGTGGCCATCGCCATGTAACTTCAGAAGGTTTTCATCATCCAGGAAAGGATCTCCGCCCAATTAGCAGTGACATCCCAGGCCCGCCTCCCCTGCCACCTGCCATCAGGGATCCGCTTTCTGCCTCTGCGGATTTGCCTGGTCCGGGCATTTCATAGAAGTACATCAGACAGGGAGTGCCTTTGTGTCCGGCTTCTTTCACCCAGCACGGTGTTTTCAGGTCCGTTGTGTGTCAGCCTCGGGGATCACAGTTTCCTTCCCTTTCAGGGTTCTGCTGCACGGATGGACCACAGCTGGCTCATCCGTGTGTCCACTGGTGGCTGCTTTCTGGGCACGATGGCTAACAGTGATGAGGGCATTTGTGTACGTTTTCCTTTGACTCCCTGCAGAATTCTGGTGTGGACTGATTCTTGACCCGGCCTCCTCTGGTGAGTGCCTGCCAAGACTGTAATTCACTGATTGGCTATCCTGGGATTTGTTTTCCTCAGATGAGACTGTTTTTTGTTAAATATAGTGGATAACCTAAAGGTGTCTTGAAAGGGCATGATACTGCAACATGCGCCTTCCACCTCCTGGAGTCTTCCTGGGTTTCATCTCGGTCAAGCTGCCTTCCATGTGCAGGTGGGGTCTCTCTCTACCATGTTTGTTGAAGGATCCTCTGATGCTATTTCTGGATTTTCCTGCTACTTTATTTCCCGAAGACCCAGTCCAGTTCTCAGACTTTTCAAGGCTTTGAGACCAGAGGTATCTGAGGGATGAGATCAACTCCATAAGGCCTCAGGAATTAAAGATGCCAGGCAGGTCTCCTGAGAATACTCTGTTTTACTAATCATGGCTTTGTGCCATGTTGTGTTGTATCAATCTGATCTTTTGCCTGGATGGCATTTGCTTTCAGTAAGATTGGTCTAGGGCTGAGGTGATTGTGAGCTGCATTGCTGGGAGAATGGGGACTGGAGGAAGATGGTGATCCCTCGCCCCACCGCAGCTGTGGGTGCATCATCTCTCAGCCGCTGCCCCCAGGTCAGTGTAAGTTGTCTCCCTGAGAAGGACAATCAGGACTCTGAAGAAACAGGAGCTGTGGCACTGGAACCTCAGCAAGAAGCTCTGTGAATGATGCTGAGGAAGCGCACTGCTCTCATGCAGAGCAGAGTTGGTCCGGATTACAGCTGGGACCTCCCGTTTGCTTACAGGGTGGAAGCCCAGGCAGATACCCCCAATCACTCACAATGGCCTGCTGTTCAGGGCTCCTTGCTTTGTTCCCTGTGCCACGCCCTGCATGATGCCAGGACCATGGTGCCCGTGGGTTACCAGTCTGCAAACGTGAGAGACAGAGCTCAACAAAACCTCCTCTCCACGTCCGTGGAACACACAGGGCTGCTGAGTGTGGCCCAGAACCACAGTGTGTGTGTCTCAAGGTCTCTGCAGGCAAGCGGCAGCTGGGTGGGTTTTTAGGTACCACTGGCTGCCCTCTTTACATGGCTGTTTTTCTGGCCCTTTCTCTTTAAAATGTTGATCAACATGAATTGTCGAGTTTAGATGCATACAATGTATATATAATGGAATCTGTCAGCTTTTCAAAAGGCAGCATAGAGTCTCTGACCCTCCAATGGTGTTCCCCCTTCTCTGTGGGGTGTCTGCAGTTCCACAGAGCCATGGGGCTTGACTCTTGCTTCTTTTAGCAGCTCGAGGCCTTTGTCCCCAACTTCTTGCTTGTCTTATTCAGCAGAGTCTCATGCTTTTAGCCCTCAACATGCTTCCTTGTTCATTTGTTGGTTCCTTCAACTGAGCTTCAGGAGATCCTAGAATCAAGATGGTGCCATGATCAGTGAGCAACCAAGTAACCTTTGCAGACCTCTCCCTCTCTCTCTCTAAATACACGCACACACATGCCTGCACACACACACACACGCCTGCACACACAAACACGTTCACATGTCTGTGTGTGTGTATACACAGACTGAGTGTCCCTCATCTGAAGTGCTTGGGACCAGGAGTCCTTGGGATTTCCAGTGTTTTTGGATTTGGGAATACGTGCACAATGCAATGAGTTATCTCGGGGGATGAGACCCACTCATGTCTAAACGCGAAACTCACTATGCTTCAGATACACCTTAAAACGTAGCCTGAAGGTAATTTTCTATAATATTTTAAATAATTTTGTGTGTGAAATAAAGTTTTGACTGCAACCTATCACATGAGGTCAGGTGTGGAATTTTCAGTGCCATGCTGATATTTAGGAAATTTTGGATTTCAGAGCGTTTTAGATTTTTAAATAGGCCCAGGCAAGGACTTCATGACTAAAACACCAAAAGCATTGGCAACAAAAGCGTAATAGACAACTGGGATCTAATTAAACTCCACAGCTTCTGCACAGCAAAAGAAACAATCATTAGAGTGAACTGGCAACCAATAGAATGGGAAAAAATTTTGCAATCTACCCATCTGACAAAGGGCTGATATCCAGAATCTACAGAGAACTAAAGCATATTTACAAGAAAAAAACAAACCCACTCAAAAGTGGGTGAAGGATATGAACAGACACTTTTCAAAAGACATATATGAGGCCAAGAAACATATGAATTTTGCTCATCATCACGGGTAGTTAGAGAAATGCAAATCAAAACCACGTTGAGATACCATCTCACACCCGTTAGAATGGCGATCATTAAAAAATCTGGAGACATCAGATGCTGGAGAGGATGTGGAGAAATAGGAACACTTTTACACTGCTGGTGGGAGTGTAAATTAGTTCCAACATTGTGGAAGACAGTGTGGCGATTCCTCAAGGACCTAGAAATAGAAATTCCATTTGACCCAGCAATCCCATTACTGGGTATATATCCAAAGGACTATAAATCGTTCTACTATAAGGACACATGCACACGAATGTTCATTGCAGCACTGTTT
>CM052652.1:149378428-149393931 GCA_028533165.1 Leontopithecus rosalia | reverse complement strand
GGGTATGGGGTGGGCAGTGTCAGGAGGGTGGGTATGGGGTGGGCAGTGTCAGGAGGATGGGGTATGGGGTGGGCAGTGTCAGGAGGGTGGGTATGGGGCGGGCAGTGTCAGGACGGTGGGTATGGGGCGGGCAGTGTCAGGAGGGTAGGGGTATGGGGCAGGCACTATCAGGCAGGTGCAGAGATGTGGAGACCACCTTCCCCAACCCCACTTCCACCCACTCCTTCCCCTAGTTGGCTTAACCAACCCACCAGGTCCAGAGTTGAAGCCCTGTGCGCTGGGTGGGGCTGCTCCCCAAAGCACGTGACCCTGCCTGCCCAAGCAGAGTGCCTGTCCACACTACCAGTGGCAGGTTCCACCACAGCCCAAACCAGAGTCCCTGAGAATCTTGCTGTAACATTGGGAAAGAGGCTCCTCTAGTCTCAAGTCGCAGTGTGGCTCTGGGATCACATTCACACACCTGTGGGGTCTGCCTAGATTCAGCCTCCAGAAAGCCTCAGCCCAGTGGAGTGGGAATGAGACAGGTTTCTGAAGCTGGGCCTGGAGATCCCTCAGTCTGCACCTCCCAGTCCGTTTTCTGTGTTCAGGCAAGTGCAGCTGGTGCTTGTCCCCAGCTCCCACAGGGAAGCCCACAGTATAACCAGATCAAGGCATGCCTTCAGCAGGTGCCTGCACTGTGCCTGGAACTCAGCAGGCGGCAGCTGCCTCAGTGGTCCTGGGGGCGGGGCGTCTCTACATTCCCACTCTAGGGAAAGCTAGCTGTCTCTCTCTCCATGGGCAACACATTTTATTTTTATTTTTACTTTTGAAACAGTCTCAAACTTAAAAAGAAAATTATAGAAACATTTTGGAGAACTTTCCCCAGAATCATTTACAATTAAATTGCTGACAATGCTTTGTCACTGCCTTAGTGTGTGACTCATGCAATCCCTACAGAAAAGCACTCTCCTCTGGGAGCACAACACAGCTCTCGAAAGTGAGGAATTAACATACATATTATATTTATTTTTTCTTTTTTCCCCCTTTTTAACAATTTCAACTTTTACTTTAGATTCGGGGGTACATGTGCAGGTTCCGTGGGTGTATCGTGTGGTGCTGGGTTGGGATGCGAATGATCTTGTCACCCAGTCACTGAGCATGGCACCCAAAGGCCAGTTTTTCAGCACCTTAATCAGCTGGTCCTTAGCCCCCCTGAGTATTGCCAGTCATCTCAGTCATGTCCGTCATAGCCAGGGTCCCGGTTCAGAGTCCCACGCTGCATTCACGCCTCCTTCCACCTGGAGCCGCCCTCTGGCCTTTCCCAGCCTTCGTGAGCTTGTTGCTTCTGGAGCCCACCGATCAGTCACCTTCTGCGTCTCTTCACACCAGGGCCAGCTGAGGCAGCTTGGGCCGAGATCACAGGAGCGAGGCGGGGTTCGCTCAGCATCCTCGCAGGTGGCTGACCTCGCCCCACAGCTCCATGGAGGGCCGTTGACACTGAGGGTCGTGTGCAGCGAAGGGGAGGAATTAGTATTTTAGCATCTCCAGTGAGACGAGCTCCCGGGGGTCTCGTTCTGGGAATGAGGCGAGGATGAGAATCGCATTGGAGAGGCCAGAGAGTCGTGATACTGCTCAGCACGTCCTCTTAGGACACCGGCACCTACTGCAGTGGAGCCCTGGGCATGTTCTCCCGCTGTGCTGGCCTCCGTTCCTCTGCTGTGAGATGGGAACAGCCCTGTCCATCTCCACTGCTGCAGGCCGCTGTTCCTGGGAGGGTTTGGGTATCAGAGAGCCCTGCACCTGAGGCTCAGCTGGAAGTGTAAGGTCATTCAGGCTGACTGACGGCCTGTGGACCCCACGTTAACCTCTGTGAACCGCAGGGACGTTCCAGATGACCTCCTGGAAAACCCAGAGTAACTGGAAGACCATGGAAAGAGGAAGAAATCAAACCCCAGGCGCCTGCTTAACTTGCAGACGTTCTCTTTTTTTTGACACTCTTGTTGCCCAGGCTGGAGTGCAGTGGTGTGATCTCGGCTCACTGCAACCTCTGCCTCCTGGATTCAAGCGATTCCCCCGTCTCAGCCTCCCGGGTAGCTGGGATTACAGGCATGTGCCACCATGCCCAGCTAGTTTTGTATTTCTAGTAGTAGAGATGGGGTTTCTCCATATTGGTCAGGCTGGTCTGGAACTCTCCACCGCAGGTGATCCGACCTCCTCGGCCTCCCAGAGTGCTGGGATTACAGGCGTGAGCCACCAGCCTGGCAAACTTTAAGACATTCTCTATTGTTTCCAGCCTTGGGACTCCACACCCTACGAAACCCTCCCAGCTTACAAAAAAACTGCCCTAAAGCAACTTCCGTAACTTCCCAGTGCCTACCCCAAACCTATGAAAACAACTCCTGTCACATCGCCCTTTGCTGATGTCCTTTTTGGCCTCAGCCCGCCCGCACCTGGGTGAATAAATGGACATGTTGCTCACACAATGTCCGTTTGGGTTTCTCTACATTCAGAGCTCTCCTTTTAACATTTGGTGCGGAAACCCAGGATGGGGGGAACTTCTGCTGAGGGAGGAGACCCTTAATCACCCTTCAGCATCTAACACCGTCACCCCTTTGACTTCCATGCTGCATTTCAACAGGAGAAGCAAAGGCTGGACCTTAACAGGCCTCCTGTAGATCGTGGCAGGCAGGGTGTGGAGGAATCTTTCTGGAGGGTGCTGTTTTTACTTAAACAGAATCAAAACACCACCTAAGTCACCAGGCCTCACACCCAAGACTCTTTCACATGTAAATTCTAAAGTTGTAAGCCCAAGATCCTTTCTAAAGCTGTAAACCCAGGACCCTTTCAGGTGTAATATCTGGAGTTGTGAGCCTTTAAAAAGGCAGAGATTTCCTTTGTTAGGTGAGCTTGGCTGCCTTGCTCCCAGCTGAATAAATCACCTCTTCCTTCCCAGTTTGGTGTTCGAGAGGTTTGTTTCCCAGCCTTCCCTGCTTCACTATGAGAGACCAAACCCCCGTCCCTGTTCTCCTTGCACTCCCTCCATGAAGAGACCAACTCCCCCATCCCTGTTCTCCTTGCACTCCCTCCATGAAGAGACCAAACCCCCCATCCCTGTTCTCCTTGCACTCCCTCCATGAAGAGACCAACCCCCTGTCCCTGTTGTCCTTGCACTCCGTCCATGAAGAGACCAACCCCCTGTCCCTGTTGTCCTTGCACTCCCTCCATGAAGAGACCTGCCTTTGACTTAGCCTCATCAGGTACGTCTGCTCATCGTCCTCAGATCAGGGGAGCGCTTGGCCTCCTCTCACCTTTGGCCTCTCGTTACCTGTCAACCCCTTTCTCCTTCAGTTTCATTTTCCTCTCCCTTTCACCAGAGACAAGAAAGACAGGACTTTCTGTGAGGTTCATGGACCCGGGAAGACAGTCTTCCCTCGGTGACTGATCATTGTGGAGGCATCTGCTTTGCTCACTCACTCGCACTCACAGGTGATGGATCAGTGGGGTGGGGACGCCCCCTTTGACAGATTCATCCCTGTTCAGACCCAGGTTTAGTCTGGGACTCCTGCCTTCACTTTCTTTGTCTCCACTGCTCTTCCTAAACTATGGGCAATCTCCTGCCCTCCGTTCCTTCCTCCTCTCCTACACCCTGAAAAAACTCAGACCTCGCCAGCTGTCACCTGATAAACCTCAGTGTCTTCTGCAATACCACTTAGCCAAAACATAAATTGGACAGTGGCTCTAAATGGCCAGAAAATGATACCTTCGATTCTTCTATCCTACAGGATCTGGACAACTTGTGTCATAAAATGGGCAAATGGTCTGAAATTCCCTACGTTCAAGCATTTTCTTTTTTACACATCAATCCCTCCCTAATCTCTGCTCCTTCTCTCCCTTCCCTCTGCCCCTCCTGCCTCTGCTGGTGACTCAGCGTCCTCCTTGTTCATCGACCTGTCTGACCTTTCTCCTCCCTGCCTGTCTGAACAGGCCCTAATCCAGGACCTAACCCTGTCCCCCAGAGCCTTCCTCCTCTTCCTCTGCCTGAAACCCTCCTCCTTGTGCCCCTCCTGCCACGTCCCCACCTCACATCCCGTCCAGCTTTCAGTTCAGTCCTGCGGCTGACTCCTCCATCCCTGAACAATTCCTCCTTCGACAGGTGGCTGCAGCCGAAGGCGTAGTTAGTGTGTTGGTTCTTTTCTCTCTAATTGACCTTTCCCAAACCGGCCAGTGGTTAGGGTCCTTTACATCAGATCCTACTAAGTACATACGAGAGTTCTGATACGTAATTCCGTCCTGTAATCTCACCTGGAATGACTTAAATGTCATCCCCACCTGTACTCCCACCCCTGATAAAAAGTGTACTATGCGTTTTATCACCCAATCAGCCTCTGACATTAAAAAAGCTACAGAGGCCCGGCGCATGGCTCACGCCTGTAATCCCAGCACTTTGGGAGGCCGAGGCGGGTGGATCACGAGGTCAAGAGATGGAGACCATCCTGGTCAACATGGTGAAACCCCGTCTCCACTAAAAATACAAAAAATTAGCTGGGCATGGTGGCGCGTGCCTGTAGTCCCAGCTACTCAGGAGGCTGAGGCAGGAGAATTGCCTGATCCCAGGAGGCGGAGGTTGCGGTGAGCTGAGATTGTGCCATTGCACTCCAGCCTGGGTAACAAGAGCGAAACTCCGTCTCAAAAAAAAAAAAAAAAGCTACAGAAATTAGAATCTGGCCCCTAAACCCCACAACAGGAACTAAGCAACCTCACCTTTAAGGTGTTTAATAACTGAAAAGAGGCTGCCGGGTGGCAGCGCGTCTCAGAACCACAGATGCTGCCTCTGCGGTAAGACAGACCCCAGCCACAGCCCCGCTCACAAAGACTTTAAAGCACAGACCGCAGCGTCCAGCCCCCCTCCCAGACCTTGCTTCAAGTGTCAGAAACCTGGCCACGGGCCAAGGAATGCTGGCAGCCCGGGATTCCTCCTAAGCCCTGCCCCGCCTGTGCGGGACCCCCATGGAAAGTCAGACTGTCCGACTCATGTCACTGCTCCCAGAGCTCCTGGATACCAGGTTTTGCGCCCCCAACCAAACCACTTTATGAACTTACAAGAGGAAACTTACCGGACCCCATAGACCAAAAATCCTTCCCCATTCTTCTTTACAGACCGCTCCGACCTCAGCACTCCCCACCTCCTCTCAACCCTTCTGTGTCTACACAGCAGAAATAAAGGCTGTGCCATCGGAATTCTTACACAGAGCCGGGCCCATGGCCTGCAGCCTTCCCATCCAAGCAACTTAGCCACACAGTCCTGGGCTGGCCCTCATGCCTACGCGCGGCAGCGGCTGCTGCCCTGATACCCTCAGAATCCTCAGTCGCAGGCGATGCCCTTGCCCGCCAGAGCTCTCACACCCTGCGAGTTTCATTTCCTCCTCACTCCTCACACTCAGCCCCTCGCCTCCTCCAGCTTTATGCAGTTGCCCCCACTACTTACCCCCCAAAAGTTCCGTTTCTGTGCTTTTCCGTGTGACCCCACTCGTTACTTTCACACGCCTGCTCTGTTTAAGCTGGCAGCTTACACGCTCCTCCAGGCAGTTACAGTTGATATTTCACTCTTCGTCTCCCTCCTGTTCTCTGCTCAAACCCAACCCTGTCAATGAGTGAGCGGTCAGTTACAGATGCCCCACGCCTCCTCACACTCCGTGGAAACAAAGCTCCCCGTCCACCTGGTCACCCCACCAAACCCCGCCACGTACAGCCTGTCACAGCCGCTGCCCTTACCGGTTCCCTTGGCATCTGGGTGCAAGGCCCCACCCCTCAGAACGCTTTCTCACCATTTCAGTTTACGCTTAGAGTTCTGTCTAAGCCGAGGACCTTTTTTCCCTCTGTGGTTCTTCTCACATCTGCCTTCCTACCAACCGTACAAGCTCTTGTGCCCTAGTTTTTCTTACTCCCAAAATTCAGCTTGCCAACAGGGACAAAAGCCTCGCTGTTCCCCTTGTGGCCCCAACACGACACAAGCAGGTCACTGCATCGATCCCCTTGCTTGTGGGGGTTAGGAATTGCTGCTGCACTCGGCACAGGGATAGCAGGCCGTACCGCTTCAACCATCAGCTCCCGCAGCCTCACTGTGATCTCTCTGCTCATATTGCAGAATGAGTCCCTATCCCTTCTTCAGGCTCAAGCACATTCCCGAGCTGCACCTGTCCTCCCTACCCGCAGAGGTCTGGATTTACTGACTGCTGAAGAAGGAGGTCTTCGCCTGTTCCTAAATGAGGAAAGTTGTTTTTATGTAAACAAGTCGGCCTTGTGTATGAGGCCATCAGTGAATTAAAAGAGGCCAAAAGCTCGCTAATCAGGCGAGTGGTTATTCTGGACCTGGCCAGACTGGCCGGACTGGCCGGACACTCTCTAACTGGGAGTCATGGCCTCTTCCGATCCTTAGTCTTCTGGCACCATCTTTCTCCTGCTCTTATCTGGACCCTGCGTTTTCCAACGAATCTCTCAATTCCTATAAAATCGTTCACAAGCGATAGCCGGTCAGTCGACATGGCAAATGCTCCTTCTAACAGCCCCGCAGTGTCACCCTGCCCCGGGATCTCCCAGCAGTCTAAATTCTTTCCCATTTCAGGTTTCCGTGCCACTCCCAATCCCGCTCGAAGAAGCACCGAGAAACATCACCCATCACCCTCTGTAATGCCCTTCCTGATATGATACTGCCCTCCACTCTTCATTTATTTTTCCTTTACATTACTAATATAGAAAGACAGGAATGTAAGGTCTTTTAGGCTGACTGACGGCCCATGGATGCCAGGTTAACCTCTGTGACCAGCAGGGACACTCCAGACGAGTTCCTGGAAAATCTAAAGTAACGGGAAGACCCTGACAGGAGGAAGAATTGGTCACCCCCTGCGCGCCCACTTAACTTTAAGACATTCTCTATTGTTTCCAACCTCAGGACTCCACGCCCTATGACCCCCTCCCAGCTTGCAAAAAAACCACCTACAGTGACTTCTGTAACTTTCCACTGCCCACCACAAACCTATAAAACCAGCTCCTATCCCACTGCGTTTTGCTGACACCCTTTATGGCCTCAGGCCGCCCACACCCGGGTGAATAAACAGCCACGTTGCTCACACAAAGCCCGCGTGTGGGGGTCTCTTCATTCAGAGCAGGTGTTTTAACAGGAAGCATGGAGCTAGTTTACCCTGAGTTTTCATGTGACCGTGGTCCCCGCACCAGGTCAAACCCTTCTGTACCCCATCCTAAAGGGTCTGGAGTTCCGGATGGTTCCTGTGACCTCGCAAACATGATCCCCGACCCCTCAGTTCTTTCCCGGATGCTCCTGCTGTGCCCAGATCCTGGCTTTGCCCCCAGGGGCCTGCTGCCCTGCAGCCCAGCTGGTCAGCGGTAGGGCTGCGTCCTCCTGGCCCCACGTGGTGTGCAGACCTGGCTTGTCTAAGGGCTGCGTCCTCCTGGCCCCACGTGGTGCGTGGACCTGGCTTGTCTAATCTGCAGCTCTGCTTCTCACTGCTCACCTCCCGTTTTCCTCTGGGCTCTCATTGGCTGGCCTGTCATAGGCACATAAACCCAGGTTTTCAGTGCCCATGTGGACCACCAGGTGCTCACATTCCCTCAACCCTGTGACCCTCAACCCCACCCTGCCCCAGAGCCCTGCCCTGGGCCTCCTGAGGAGCTTGCCTTGCATCTTACCCTGAAGCCCCCACTCAGTCACACAGACCTGCAGCCTCCATATGATCTCTCAGCCCACAACCCCACTTGTTCTCTACAGCCCGTGGCCCCCAAATGCTCACACAGCCCGTGGCCCCCACGTGATCTCACAACCCACAACCCCACTCAATCTCACAGCCCACGGCCCCCATGAGATCTCACAGCCCACGGCTCCCACGCGGTCTCAAAGCCCACAACCCCATGCCACCTCACAGCCCACAACCCCACGCAATCTCACAGCCCACAGCCCCACACGATCTCACAGCCCACAACCCCATGCAATCTCACAGCTCACAGCCCCACACGATCTCACAGCCCACAACCCCACGTGATCTCACGGCCCATGGCCCCCATGCGATCTCACAGCCCGCGGCTCCCACACGGTCTCAAAGCCCACAACCCTACGCAATCTCACAGCTCACGGCCCCACATGATCTCACAGCCCACAACCCCACTCAATCTCACGGCCCATGGCCCCCATGCGATCTCACAGCCCGCAACCCCACACGATCTCACAGCCCACAACCCCACGCAATCTCATAGCTCACGGCCCCATATGATCTCACAACCCACAACCCCACACGGTCTCACAGCCCACAGCCCCACATGATCTCACAGCCTGTGGCCCCCACATGATCTCACAGCCTGCAACACCTGCAATCTCACAGCCTGTTGTCCCCATGTGATCTCATAGCCTGTAGCCCCCTGCAATGTCACAGCCCATAGCCCCCACAACCAGCACAACTGCCCACTGAGACCAGCCAGCCTCAGACTTGTTCATGGTCTCTAAATGAACTGGAATCCTGTTTTAAGGAACACAGAGTGGCCATGCCCTGTCCAAACTATGAGTCTGTGAGAAGGATGAGTGGTTTTATTTTAAGCTGCTAAGGTTTAGGAGGTTTATTACACATCAGAAGTAACCACAAGGGCTAACCTACCTTCAACTCGTGGCAAAACTTGCATTTTAAAACCAGAGTGTACCTGCACTATTTTTTTGAAACAGTGTACAATTTGTTGCAATAAAGTCCTTCCCCTAGAGGCCGGGTGCAGTGGCTCACACCTGTAATCCCAGAATTTTGGGAGGCTGAGGTGGGCGGATCACTTGAGGTCAGAAGTTCGAAACCAGCTTGGCCAACATGGTAAAACCACGTCTCTACAAAAAATACAAAAATTATCTGGATGTGATGGCACGTGCCTGTAGTCCTAGTTACTTGGGAGGCTGAGGCACAAGAATCACTTGAACCTGGGAGGTGGACGTTGCAGTGAACTAAGATCACACCACTGCACTCCAGCCTGGGTGACAGAATGAGAATCTGTCTCAAAAAAAAAGTTTTTTCCCCTGGAAACAGAATGTTAATGAGGAAGAGGCCACATGGGGTAAGGTCAGCCTACAGGTGACAGCGTGCCGTGGCTCAGCAGCGGCAGGACTGGGAGGGTGCAAGGCAGGACTGTTAAGTTGTGCAAGGCTGAGGTGGTGTGGGATGGAGTAGCTTCAAGTAACAGATCCCCCAGCCTGCCCCAGCCCCTTCTCTCAGCTGCCTGGCACCTCTGCCAGCTGATTCCTCAGCTACGCCTCCTGGACTTCTATACTCCAAGCATGCCAGCTTCCTGGATGCCCGCCCCACTCCCAAACATGTCCCATCCTCTCTGTCTTTGCCCCATTGCTTCTGCCCCACACAGGAGTCGTGTCCTGAGAGATGTCCCCTCTTCCAGGAAACCCCGAAGCTCCCAAGTCACTTGGCTGCCTTTTTTTCTGAGCCTAAGAAGCCCCGAGTGTCCCCTTCCCAACTCACTGGAATCCCCGGCTGGACTCAGAGCTTCCTAATGCCTGGGGGAAGGCCGTGGGGCCTGGGCGTTGTTGGCTGGCCACAAGAATGGTGTTGGTTGATTGGGGCAATGGGTGTGGCTTTCTGGATGGCTCTGCCTGTGTGGGAGGACCCAGGGCTGCCCCTGACGGGGCTCCAAAGACAATCCATGGGAGCTGCTGCTTCTGGGAATGGAGGGGGCTGCTCCCTGCACTGTGCTGTCCTGAGTCCCTGCGACAGCAACGCTGCCATCTCTTTCTGGGGTCCTCACCTCTCCTGCAGCTCCTCCCCTGCTTCCCATGGAGGACGCATGGAGTCCTGTGTGCTAGGAAGAAGCGGCTGATGAAAGTCTTCTTTTTGCTGAGCGTCCGCCTAAGCACCAAGATGAAGCTGCCACCTTTGGTCTGTGTCTTCCCGAGACTTTGCAGTAAGCTGGGCTCTGACAGCCTCCTTTTATTTCCGCAGAGATTGGTTGGAGAAACGACGTCCCTTGATTCATCTTCACATCAATTTCAAGCTGGTGCCCCTGCGAGGTGAGGCCAGCTGCAGCGGAATGGCCCATGTTGAAACAAGACCCAAGACGTCGAAGGTTTATCGTGACTGATGTTTCTAAGGAGGTTGGGACTTTTTTCATATTTGAAATCTTTACTAAAGCCACAGGTTTGCCAGGAAAAATGACACAGGGAAGGCTGGTGCTGTGAGACGTTTACCGGTTCCTTCTCTTTGGGGACTCAGAGTTTCCCCGACAAGGCGATGAGGTAGCACACACACACGTATGTGCCTGCATGGGCATGCAGCAACATGCACACTTGCACTCACAGACACGCGCATTCGTTTGCCCCTGCACACACAGAACACCTTGAGTACCTCACCCGTCAGCGCGTCTTTGAGTGACACCGTGGCAGGTTAAGTTCCCCGGAAGTGGAATCTGAGGTGGAGACTGCCCTGCGGGCATTTCCTAAACTGGGCTCTCAGGATATGGGGAGCCGTGCGCGGAGCTGCCGCAGGGGCCTGGTGATGGAGCTCTGGAGAGGCAGTGACTCCTGGGAGTTGCCCTGAGTTGGGTCTGAATGGCCACATGGAGTGAAGGGGTGAGGGCCTGCCTCTGCTGCCACCGCCGCCAGCATGTGTGGATGGAGGGAAGAACCTCTCACGATCTCAAATGCTCCTGTTATGGGCCACGTGGCTCTAAGTGCTTTGGAGGTAAATGCACTAGGGGCTAGAGGGGGCTGGGGTCTGTCTTCAGACTCAGGTTCGTGTATCCGCAGCATTTCTCCCCTTTGAGCTGGCCCCGTCCCTCTCCCACCTTGTGGCCCTGACTGTGCCAATCAAAGCCTGAGAGTGGGCAGGAACGCAGAGCAGCTCCTGACCTCTCCCAGGGCTGTTTGTGTTGTGAGCCTCATTTCTGATTGTGGGATTAGCACCTCTGCACCATGGCAAAGGTCCTAAGAAAAGGAGGGGACAGCTTTCCTGGTGTGCAGGGCTTTTCCAAAGCCCCGGGCTCAGACGACACGGTCTTCTCAGGACAGTCCTCGCTCGTGCCCACTGCCCTGGCGCTGTGGCTAGTGGCAGTGTTTCCACTCTCGAAAGCGTCCTGGTCTGAACCGTAACGACAGAGCGTTCACTGTTCTCTACTCAGGTTACAACAGAAGAGCTTTCAGAAGGCTGGGGCAAGCCGAGATCCCTGGGTGACGGGTACTGGGAGGTGGAAGTGATCCTGTGGTCTTCACAGCAGGTTCCTCAGCTGCAGGAGCAGTGCACACAACTTGTGCTCCACACAATGTATGTGCTCCACAAACATAGAACGCGTGGCCTCCTCCCCTAGCCCCGTTTTACGGATGAGCACAGTGAGGAGAGGAATCCCGAGCCAGGCCTTGGTGCGCTGTTCTCCAGCTCCTCCTGCTTGCTGGGGCTTCAGGGGGTGCTGAGACAGAGACAGGGCTGCTCTGCCTGTGCTGGGCTCCATGTGCGGATCTAGCAGGTGTGCCAGGCCACAGCGTCCCTCAGGTCTCCTGTCAGCCGTGCTGCCAGGGGCCAGGGTGGGCCCAGAGACACCGAGCTTCCTGTCTTGCTGCTGCTGTGGTTACAGGCCCGCACTCATCACAGGCAAAGACTTGGGCCTCTGCACGCTGAGCGGGTGAATCATCTGAACGCAGCTTGGAAAGGGGGTCTTTCTTCACTGGATGTGTGCTCCCAATCTCCTCGAGATGCAGGAGAAGGTGCCAGTGGAACTGTGCCTTTCAGAAAACATGCACGAACCAGCACTTTTCTGTCTTGGGAAGAGGAAAGCCCTCCCCGTATCCCTGTTCCACTGGGTCTCCAGGGCTCCGAGCCTGTGGACTTAGGGTGGATTGAATTCCCTGATATCAGCTTGTTGGAAATACATGCTCAGTGCTGCAAAGAAGTATTAGCACTGAGACAAAGGATATTCCAGCAATGCAGCTTTTACTTTCTGGACTGCAGGAAGGTTACTCTCACTAGCCATCTTGCCACAGGAGCACAATGGACAAAGAAAAGATGTATTTATCCCCATCCTTACTGCTGTGTCTGATGTCCTTTGGCTGGAGCCAGACCTCCAAAACTAAAGACTGGCTGACACCTTAAAACTTGTATAAACAGGCAAAAGCAATGGAGAGCTGGGACATGCCTGGAGCACGTCCAGCACAGATTTCTTGGTGAAAGTACAAGGACATAGAGGGTACTATGTGCCTGTGAGCATGGTGAGTCTAACAGCTACATAGGACCAGGCTTAACAGTGTTATTAACACGCTAATTCTTTAGCAAGAAAGAAAACCTTAAAGAGGAACGTTTTTACTTCCCACGTGGCTCAAAACCAAAGCTCTAAACCAAGAGCCTGCATTCCAGAGATAATCGTTCTCACGGACAATGGAAATGTCAGTGAGCCGCGTTTATTCTGACTAGTGTACCAATGTGATGAAGGAAGACGCATTTCTGTCCCCGTGTCACATGAAAAGCAATTCCCGGCCAGGTGCGGGGGCTCATGCCTGTAATCTCAGCACTCTGGGAGGCAAGGTGGGTGGATCACCTGAGAGATGGTGAAACCCTGTCTCTACTAAAAACACAAAAAAATTAACCGGGCGTGGTGGCAGGCGCCTGTAATCCCAGCTACTCGGGAGGCTGAAGCAGGAGAATCGCTGGAACCCGGGAGGCAGAGGTTGCAGTAAGCCGAAATTTTGCTGCCACTCCAGCCTGGGTGACAAGAATTAAACTGTGTCTCAAAAAAAAAAGCCATTTCCTGTTCCAGATGCATGTGTGCGATGGCAGAGTGGGGCTGAGAGGCACCTGTGCAGATGCCCGGGGCCCTTGGGATTCGGAGCTCACAGGAAGCCCTGAGAAGGATGGACACGGCCTCTGCTCAGCAGAACCTCTGCTTGGCTGTGTCCTTCGGCAGGTTCAGGGGACTGGACCTTTCCTGTTGAGACCGCTAGAGTCCATGTGGACACCATACAATGCCTGCCTCCCCGCCGCAGCAATGAAATATAGATGGGGTTGGCCCTGGGCACAGATGGCTGTACCTCCAGCCCCGGTGCCAGGTGAACCCGAGAGATGGCCAAGCCTCATGGCCCCATGTCACAGGACAGAGGCCTCTGCAGGCCAGTGGCTCCTACCGGTGTTGCTGGAGGCCTCCCGCAGGGAGGCAGGCAGAGAATTCCAGGCTCCTCCTTCTAGCCACCTGGGCTGCCTTTTCCCAGTTTCTGTAGCGGACGCCTGCGCGGAGTTCACGAGAAGAAAGGGTTCCTTGTCAGCACTAAGGAAGCACCTGGGCATCCCAACATTCCCGTGGTCACACTCCTGCCCAGTGGCCTTGTGTAGCAGGGGTGAGATAAACACCTCTGTTGTGCAGCGTTTGGCTGGCAGGTCTTACCGCCTCAGGAGTCCCTTCTGGCTGAAGGGCCAGGCCCCCTTGCTGTGGCCATGGGACCGTTTGTCACTTAGTTGAAGGCTAGGACGGAAGGAACAGATATTCGTTCTTCAGGGCCAGCGTTTATTCCTCTACTTCCCCTCTACCCCAACGTTTTATTATAAAAATATCGAACACACAGGAAGCTGGAAAGGAGGGTAAGCGTGCCAGGGCTGGACCGTCCCTTCGAGCCCTCACCTCCTCCCTGCTCCTCCGCAGGACTGGGTGAGCTCAGAACAGAAGCATCATTTTGTTACCTGGAGGGACTGCTGTGACTTCCTTCTCTCCCTCTCCGCTATTCAGACTGAGGACCTGGGGACAGTGTGGGTCCAGCTCTCAGTGTCCCTCATGCTGTTGGACACCGAGGCTGGGTGGGGCCAGGTGGGAGTGAGCAGACCGGAGCTGGTGGGGGCAGTAGAGGCTGTTACTGACGTCCCTGGCATGTGGCCTGGGGTGGGGTCATTTGACCGAGAGTTGTCCGCTCAGCGTGTGGCATTTTAAGGGGATGAGGTCCAGGAGCATGGCCCAGGGCCCCAAGTCTCTGGCTCCTCAAGTGTTGGGGTCCCATTCTCCCAATCTGTCCCTCAGCCCCACCCTCCCCACACTGGGCTCCACCTGCTTTGACCCCAGATAAGCGTGTCGTGGTCTCAGCTCCGGCAGGGAGGTGTCTGGTGATAGCCCGTCAGTTCAGGTCAGAGGGCTGAGGCATGGAGGCCTAAGACCCAGCCCGTGAGCTCACTTGGGGGTCGGAAGGGTCAGCATCAGCTGGTTCATAGGCACAGAGACTCGTGTAGGGTTGGGACGAGTACGGGAGAGGGTGTGTTGGATATGCAGAGCTGAATATATTTATGTTAATACAAATGTCTCCGTCCTCTGTGGTGTTTATTCTCGGATTTTCCTGCTGCGCTGAAACGGGTCTTGATGGTGGCAGAAGGGCTCAGGGAGAACTTCACAGGGGCAGGTGCTTCCACATTCCCCGGCCCTGCAGCGGCACTGTGTGAGGTGTAGGGTACAGCAGGGGACAGAGTGGGGACCCGCTCAGCTGGGAAGGGTGATGTGATGCACAGGCAGGGGCTTGCTCCTCTAGAGGGAGGTTTCAGGCCTGTCAACGAGGCCTCAGTGGTTAGGGAAGGCCCCGGGGCAGGGGGACAGTGCTGCTGAGTATCAGGTGGCGAACTGGTCCCCTGGGCACCCTCTCCAAGGCCCTCTGGCCTTCCCTGTCCTCTGTGGCCACCGTGTCCTGCAGGGACCTTGATGTGTGGCAGGCACAGGTGGAGGGCAGGAGAGAACTCGCTGCTAGAAGCCTCATTAAGTTCCGAGGTGGCAGCAGGCATAGGAGTGCAGGGCGGCAGGGTGACCACTGGCTTTCCGATAGTCAGCAGCAGTCAGTTTTTATGACCCTGTGATTTCAAAAGTCTGGGGTCAAGGTCATAAGGAGAGCCAGGCTGGAGAGGCTTCAGAGGCTGACCCACCTGCTCACTTTTCTTCCTGTGTCTAAAACCAACCCCGCCAAGCAGGAAAAACCTTGACCCAACACGAAACAGGACCAGAGACCCCCAGTTGGTGTGGAGGCACAGGAGTGATTCATCTGGGCACATTCTGGGAGTTAACACAGAAAGGAGCCGGGACTTCATCCCCACATGACGCTGGCAGTACCAAGCGCAGACGAAGCTGCTCAGCCGGGTCCCTGCAGCGAGTTCTCTTGTCGCTGCATCTAAATATAGAAAGAGTGATGCGGAGAGGATGCGGAGGAATAGGAACACTCTTACACTGCTGGTGGGAGTGTAAATTAGTTCAACCATTGTGGAAGACAGTGTGGCGATTCCTCAAGGACCTAGAAATATAAATTCCATTTGACCCAGCAATCCCATTACTAGGTATATATCCAAAGGACTATAAATCGTTCTACTATAAGGACACATGCACACAAATGTTCATTGCAGCACTGTTTACAATAGCAAAGACCTGGAACCAACCCAAATGCCCATCGATGATAGACTGGACTGGGAAAATGTGGCACATATACACCATGGAATATTATGCAGCAATCAAAAATGATGAGTTCGTGTCCTTTG
>CM052652.1:149334156-149372549 GCA_028533165.1 Leontopithecus rosalia | reverse complement strand
ACTCAGGGTGGTAGTTATTCAAGGTGATAATTATTTGGGGTGGTAGTGACACAGGGTGGTAGTTACACAGGGTGGTAGTTACTCAGGGTGGTAGTGACACAGGGTGGTAGTTATTCAAGGTGATAATTATTTGGGGTGGTAGTGACACACGGTGGTAGTTACACAGGGTGGTAGTTACTCAGGGTGGTAGTTACTCAGGGTGGTAGTTATTCAAGGTGATAATTATTTGGGGTGATAGTGACACAGGGTGGTAGTGACACAGGGTGGTAGTTACTCAGGGTGTTAGTGACACAGGGTGGTAGTTACTCAGGGTGGTAGTTAGGGTGATAGTTATTCGGGGTGGTAGTGACACAGGGTGGTAGTTACACAGGGTGGTAGTTACTCAGGGTGGTAGTGACGCAGGGTGGTAGTTACTCAGGGTGGTAGTTACTCAGGGTGATTGTTATTCGGGGTGGCAGTGACACAGGGTGGTAGTTACACAGGGTGGTAGTTACTCAGGGTGGTAGTTACTCAGGGTGATAGTTATTCGGGGTGGCAGTGACACAGGGTGGTAGTTAGGCGGGCTGGTGGTTGTTCAGGGTGGCAGCCACATGAAGGGCAGTCACACGGGGTGGTGGGCAGTTACTGGGTGGTACTCACACAGGGTGGTGGCAGGCGGGGTGGCAGTTGTGCAGGTGTGGCTCTCTGGTTTTGTGCGCTTTGTCATACCCGCTGGTGCGCTTGTAAATGTTTCATTAGCAGCTCTCTGGGCAGAAAAGCTCTAGTTTGCAGTGTCTGCCGCCTTCCGAGATCTGACCCTTCCCACCTGTGACCACGTCCAGGCTGCATGTGTGGCGTCCGGGAACACAGGGAGGGACGGCCGCCAACTCGCCTCACCTCTCGAGCACAGAGGCAGCCCAACGTGAATGAACCGGAAGCGGCAAGCTTGGTGCTCATTCCCTTCATTTAATACGGTTCATTTAATTGTAAGGTTTTGACGCTTCATTTTAATGATGTTTGTGTTGACAACTGGCTTCCGAGACCCATGAAAATTTACCACTCAGGTTTCAGGAGCTGAGCTAGCTGGCTCCACATCCACTGCCGATACCTCAGCACAATTACTTAAGAAGCAAAACTTTTCCTGCTCAAGAATTGAAGGCACAAAGGCAAGTGCAGACTGAATAACGAGCGAGTGTCCAGCTCCTGTGAGGAAAGGAGAGGCGGAAAGTGTCCTGAGGACCCTAAGCCTTGGGGCGGACACAGGCTCCCTTCCCACGCAGTTGAACCTGAACTGTTCACACCTGCTGCTGTCTGGAGCCTGTGGGTCTGCACAGCCAGAGGCAGGCACCCCTCCGAGCTGCTGGAGAGATGAGGGAAGTGCCTCCAGACAGTCACCCAGCCCCACAGCCCCGCCGTGCTGCATCAACACTGGTATTGGGGTTACTGATTCTGTATAGCAATAATAAGGACAAGAGCCATTCATCTGCAGCAGGAGTTCACTCCGAATTTTTTATACATACACAATATCAAGTATTGTGCTGTGCTGTGTCGGAAACTTTAACCCGATATTTTTGAAATCCAAAGGGCATCTTTCAGACAGGCCTTGGAACTGGGAAACAACATAAAAACGCTCTGTAAGACGCAGGTGCTGAGGTTAGTATCAGACACGGCAGAGGAAGATTCCATTCCTCAAGGTGGTGGGTGCCGTCAGGTGTGGCCACTGTGGCTGTTGATACTGGCAGAGGCTGTGCTCTGAGGACCCCAGAAAGTCCCTTCGAGGGCTCAGTCAGTGGGAAAGTGTACAGATGACCTGATAGTGGCAGCATGGAAACCGAAGTCCTTGGTACGGGAAAGCCGGCTGGGGGACTGGCCAGGCTGGGGATTGATGTTCCTGAGGATGCCCACGGCTCACAGCAGCTGATTCTTCAGCACCCCTGCTGTTCCACCTCCCCTGGGCCTCCTGCCCCACCCGCCACCTCCTTGTCTTGCAGACGGGGTGAACCTCATGCAGCCTCTTTTCCGCTGCTCATCTTCCTGAGAGAGAACTTCTTCCCTGCACCATGTCCGTTTAGTGACTGTGTCTACAGAAGAGAAACCGCATCACGGCAGGGTGGGGCTGAACTGCCGGGAACCCTGAGTGCTTGGAGGAACTCTGCACGTCATCCTGTGTGCGGGCAGGGGATACTGGCGTTTGGAATACAGGGCTTTTCCTATCCGTGATAAAACACCTCTGACTGCAGGGAGCAGGAAGACTTCACTCAGTGAACAGACTAAAACCTGTGGGCTCTGGCCAGGAAAATGAAGCCTCTTTGCTCGATAGCAGGCGTCCTCATAGTCAGCTCCCAAAGACAGGCACTAGCTTGCTCTGAAGGCAGCAGATAAGCAGAGGGTACATTTGGGTCCAATCCAAAAGATAACTGGACATTTGCTTAACGGTCTCAATTTCTATTTCTGGCTCATGGACGCTTTTCTCTCGATTTTTCACAACTGAGAACCCAACAGGCTCAGGCTGCACGCTGAGCTTCGGTAGGCAGCACGTTGAAGCCATATCCACCAATGCCAGCCAGCGGTGAGAGCTGCCCACAGCCCTGCAAAGGAGGGATTCGCGGCAGCCACAGATACGGCCTCAGTCCACCCTCAAACCCCCTCCCAGTGTCCCCCACCCTCAGGCCCTTGGAGGACCACTCGACGTCACTGCAAACAGGATGATGGCCCAGACACTTCTGACACAGGCTGAATCAGAGCATCTGAGCAGTGTTACCCAGAAACGTCTGCAGTTTGAGGACCACGAGGCACCCCGCTGGGACGCACGCTTCCAGGGAAGAGGGCCTTTGCTTTTGTCACTGCTGTCACCTCAGCACTTAGAGACAGCAATGAAATATCTTCAACATTTGAGCATTTCTAGAAGGCACCTCTCTGGGGCAGCGTTTGGTTAGAGTTGGCAACGTGACACATCCTCCCCGACCCCGGGCCTGCCCAGGGCAGACATCACTCATCAGTTACACCACTCTTAATGCCTGCAGCCCGAGCAGCACCAGCCTGCGTTCCAGGCTGCCACAGCAAACCCAGAAAAGGTGGTGCCCGAGAGAGATCACGCTTGCCACGCGGGAGTCACTGGTGTTCCTGATCCTTCCCAGTTCTGAGACCCTGTGGACATTGTGATGAGGTTCCACAACTGGCCCCACCACGTGGGGACACCTGCCGGTGGGCGCCTTTGTCCTGCTCTGAGGAGGGCAGGGCATGGGCCTTTCCTGTGAGAAGGAGACTTCCTTTTTTTTTTTTTTTTTTTTTTTTGAGACGGAGTTTCGCTCTTGTTACCCAGGCTGGAGTGCAATGGTGCGATCTCGGCTCACCGCAACCTCCGCCTCCTGGGTTCAGGCAATTCTCCTGCCTCAGCCTCCTGAGTAGCTGGGATTACAGGCATGCGCCACCATGCCCAGCTAATTTTTGTATTTTTAGTAGAGACGGTTTCACCATGTTGACCAGGATGGTCTCAATCTCTTGACCTCATGATCCACCCACCTCAGCCTCCCAAAGTGCTGGGATTACAGGGGTGAGTCACCGCGCCCAGCAGAGAAGGAGACTCTAGTCATCACAACAGAACGCAGACAGTGAGAGCCAAAGTCTGTGGCCCCAGAGAGCCACTTGCCTGGCCTCGGGAGACCTCCACATTCCCATGAGTTTACATCGTGGAGAATCTCTAGCCACGTGTTCAAGGTGAAGGAACGCGAATGATGACTGTGGGCATTGGCTCAACGTGATTTACCGGCGCCAGCCCCAGCCTGTTCTGTGCCTGCCAGGCACTGTTCTGGAAGCTGGGGACACAGGGTGAATGGAGCAGGAAAGCTGCAGCCAGCGGAGGAGCAATGCACGACAGACTCCTCCCCAAGCCACAGGGACCTCAGCGGGGGGCCCCACAAGGACATCATCCGTCGGCCTCTGTTGGCCGTGGAACTCACGGGTTATTTCTATTTTGTTCCTTAGAGTTTTAACTGTATCCTTAAGAGCAACTCACCTGAGGAGGAAAATATTCTAGACGTTGCTTAAGATAGGATTCCCCCTTTAGGCTGCCCCATGAAAACTGAGCCCGTTAATGGATTCTCCAGATTGTTTTCTTCATGGGGAATGGAGATAAGAACTTCTGCCTGCTGGGGAACCAAGCACAGTGTAACTATGAAAATGCTAAAAATGTACCAGGCTTCCCAAAGGAGTCGAGATCACCTGAGCGAATGACACAGCCACTGAAGCAGAGCTGGAGTGTGGGAAGAAAGACACTAATAGGCTCTTGGAGGTGGAACAGCAGAACCCAAAAACCCTCAGCATCAAGTGGCGTCCAAGTAACAAAGAGAGGGACGGAGAGCCTGACAACGTATCCACACACGGAAAGTTCTTTTTCCTTCCAAAGGAGAGCTTTGGCGTAAAAAGGAACGTATTTCACAGAGTTTATGAAGGACAGCTTTGTCTGCAGAAGTTTCTGCATGGACGCAGCCTCTGGCAGCAAACAGCAGTTGGAATATATGGACCTCTCTGCAGAGATCTTCAGAAGACTCAGCTCTCTGCAGTACGAACTGTGCACAGTGACTGAGAGAATGTTCTCTGTTTGTCAAAACGAACCACGGGCAGGGACTAGTCCTAACCAAGCTGGTGTGGAGCCGCAGAGGAACGGAGTTTGACTGTGGCCATCGGAACAACTTCTATTTCAGAATACTTAGAAGAATTCTATCTGAGTCAGAGGGCAGGCTCTGGAGAGGTGGCCTTTCTGAGACTCAGGAAGGTAGGGAGGTGCAGACTCTGTTCAGGGACCCCTGGGTACAAGCAGTGATTTCTCCCCGTCCAGCTCTGGGGTTTGGTTTTAGAACAGAGAGGACCAGGGGAGTGTGGACACCTGCCATTCGCATGCACAGCCAGGCAGTGTGGTCAACAGCGCTGTCCTACTGAGCTGCCCGCAGCACATGCTGAGACGCTGCCTCCCCGTGTGCCGGGCTTTGGAACGTCCCTGCCATGGACATCCCCTCGGCTCATGTGGGCCACGGTCCAAACAGCTGGCCTGTCCTCTTCAGAAGTGTCCAGGCGACAAAGGACAATGAAGGCTGAGAAGGCATGCTCCAGAGGAAGGTGGACAGAGCCACAAAGGTAACACTCCACGCAGGCAGGGGGCCCAGGCAGGGGAGAAAGACTCATTAGTGGCGTCTCTGAGAAAAACAGCAAAGAATGATTGGATGGGAGTATTAACACTACTCCCTGAGTTTGATCATTATACTGTGACTATGTGATAGGCAGGGACCTTGCTCTTAGGCGATGTGCTGAAATATTTAGGGATAAATGGCACCAGGACTCCAACTCTCTCTCAAGTGTGTCAGAAAACGTGGCATTCGCTGTGCACACAGAAAGTGATGCTGGGCAGGAATGCACACGGTTGGTGAATGGAGGTAAAGGGCGTGGAGGTAAATTGTCCAAAACTTACGGAAAAGTTGCAGATTTAGGACAAAGAGCTACACAGTGTTTACCTATTTCACCAACTGTGTACATTTTGCCCCACCATTTTTCTGTGTATACATACGTAATGTTATTTTACATACAATTCTTATTTGTCAATTATATCTCCAAAAAAGACCCGGAAAAATTGCTGAGAAGGCTGATCTCATGTGATCTCTTACCCCTCCACCCAAGAAAAGACACAGAGAAACCACCGCCCTCACCCAGGCACAGGGTGCGCTAGGCTCACCAGACGCTCTGGCAGGGAGGCACAGCCCCAAAGTACAGGCAGGAAGGGCCAAGTCAGGCAGGCCCAATTTTCCCAACACTCCCCAGTCTAATAACGCAGCCTGACCCCCTAGGGAGGAAGGAGGACACCAGTGTGTTACTTCAGAGAAGAAAAGTTGTGAGGGAGGGAGGAGGGCCATGAGGATGTCTGAGGCCATCACCAAGGTTCCATTTCTAACAGCGGGCTCTGCCTGCAACCAGCTGGCACATTGGTGGCTCTCTATAGCCTAGAGCCAAGTTGTCTACGGTCTCTCCTTGTCTCCTTAGGAATGCACACTTGTACAGAGGGATGGCCGAATCTAAGCTGTAGCTTAATCGAGTTCATCCAACACCCCAGGGGACAGGGACAGTGTGGGAGCCATTTAAATCACACAGGCCACTGCCCCTGGGGAAAGATGGGGGTGGGGGTGAGTGGGTTCTTTCATGTGGTTAGTGACTTCCTGCTTCATGCATGGCTGCAGCAGATAGAAACCATCATATGTATCTCCACTTGTTCCTTATTCACCGTGAAATAAACCAGACACAGAAAGACAAACACCACATGATCTCACTCCACGTGGAATCGACAGACCAAAGTCACAGAACGGAGGAGAACGGCAGGTACCGGGGACTGAGCTGAGGGTGTGGAGGCAGAAAGGGGAGCTGTCAGCCAAAGGGTACAAGGTCACAGGTAAGCAGGAGGAGCGGCTTTCACTCATGTAGTGCACAGACAGGTAACCTTAGTGAATAATGATGTATTACATATATTTTAAATTGCCAATAGAGTAGATTTTAAACTCTCTCTCTCTCACACACACACACACACACACACACACACACACACACAAATGATACACAGGTGAGGAGGTGGTTCTCCTAAGCCACCTGCAAACACATGCACGCCTTACCACAGCACATGCCCCAGAAACTTACACAATTACGATTTTTCCACTTATTTTTTAAAAAGATGGGAGGGCTTGTGATCCTTACAGCATGTACATTTTGTGATTCTGAATGGGGCGGCACTGATGGAGCACAGAGCACTGTTTACGCCGTGATGAGCCACACGTCCTGTCCCTTGGACACCACAGGGGTATGGGCGAAAACGAGCCTGAACAGCCAGGCCCCCCCAGACTTGCCTCCCGCCGTAAGGGCCCAGGAAGCAAAGCCACAGCTTCCAAAACTTTGTTTGCAAACAGCAAACAATGCTGAGTCAGGGAGGTAGGGGCTCCTGCTTCTGAAATGGATAAAAGACTTCCTGCCATTGCTGGGCTTCAAACGTCTGGCTCTGCCTCTGTTTACCAAGGTGTCTAAAGACTGTTCATTTTCTCCAAGTTTCTAATAGTATGAATTATCTTACTGCTCTAAATAAAGAGGTTATAATGTATTATTTTAGATTTTCAGTAACCACATGCATTTAGTAATTCCAGACATTAGTGCTGCCAAGTGACTTGAAAGATAAATCTTGGTGGTTACAATAATGCCACACTTGCGCTTGTCTGATTAAACAGAAATACAGACAGCAATGGCTTTATTCCAGCCCTCGACTCCCTGAGCGGTCCAATTAACTAGAAGGCCTAAAATACACTTTTTCTCATTTAAATACTCTGCTGCATAGTAATTCCAAAGGGTTATGCGTTAGCCACCTGTTTCCAAACCCTCTAACAGACACGGTGGAGCGGCAGTTTTGGCTGGTACCCTGGTGACTCCACAAACCCCAGGCTCTGGCTCCTGGCACTGCACAGGCCTCCTGCAGCCCTGGAGAATCCGCCTGAGGGCTTTTCTGGCGTCGCAGGGTCTGCACACAAGCAGCCCTGAGCTGATTACAAGTGGGACTTGGACGGTGAAGCCCCACTTCCTGGCCTGGGGTGTTACCTACCCTCTCCCCAGGGCTGAACCCTAGCTGCCCACAGCTTTGCCCTGGCTCCTCCCCTCCTTCACCCCCCACCCCAGCTGGAGCTTCCTGAGATCAGCTCCCACAGGAGCTACCACTCCCCAACCTTGTCATCCACTTTCCTGTGAAACTCACCTGAGTTCCCACCAATTCCCCTAAAACAACCCTCTTCCTCCCGTAGCCAGCAGCAAGGAGGAGGCTCCCGACGCAGGGGAGGGGCAGCAAGGGAGGAGGGAGCGCAGGGTTTGGAGCCCTGTGAGTAGAAGCAAATCCTTCCACAGGAGCCGGCAGGAGGAGGCTGCCATGTGCAGAGGTGGCATTCCAGGGCCCCTGGAACTGAGGAACCCGCTCTGCCCTGTGCCAGGAGCTGCTCTCACAGGCGAGTAGACCACTGACAAGTCTTAGCAGAAGCCCTGAACAGCTTCCCCTTCCCTTCTTTAGACCTTCAGCAAATACCCGCTGGGGACAGGACTTCCTGCGGCCAGGCCCTGTGTAGGACAAACAGTTGTGGATGAAGCAACACCACCCTCCTGAGGGCACTGAGGCCTCTGCCCAGTCCCTGCCTTCTCTGGAGCCCCCATCACTCCCTAGACACAGGCGGCAAGGGCTGAGGGTGCTCTGAAGCGGGGCCCCTGGGCTTCTGGCACCAGCATCCTCAGCAGCGCCTCTCACCTGCCTCCTGCTCAGAGCCCCAGGATCACCCTGTCAGTCCTGGGGAGGCTCCCGCCAACAGCCCGGGTAGGACTGTCCAGCCAAGATAGAGGAGGGTCCTCAGCTCATCTTCGCTGGGACTGCCTCAGAAGCTGGCCCTTGGTTTACCTGGGAGGGGATTCCAGGAACTACCTGGAAGGGAGTGAGGAGAGAAGAGAAGTGCCACAAGGAAGGGACTAAAGTCAAAACCCAGGAGCAGGAAATCAGTAACACCGAGGCCAGCAGGAGCCCAAGCCTGGGGTCAGCTTCCGGAGACCTCAGGTCTGTGCCTCGGGAGCGTCCTCCCTGTGTCCTGGAGCGTCCTCTCCAGAGAACCAGGCGCCTGGGCTGGCTCCAGGAGCTCCAGCAGGTCTGCAGCTGAGGGCAGTTTCCCGGGCCTGACTCTGCAGCCCTTCAGGAGAGAACCCTGAGAAGGAGCACAGGGTAAGAGGCCAGGGGCACACGCCACACCTGCAATGCTATGGATGTGGGACTTGGACAGAGATCCTAGGTCTGGGCCTTCCCCACCCGGGAGTGAGGCCAGGAAGTGAGAGCCTCAGGGCACTGAGGTGTGGTCCCTGCAGCCCTCCTCCTGCCTGAAGGCTCAACTCCGGATGGACTGCATGGACCATCATTGCTTTCTACTACAGCGCAGGGGCTCAGGGGTTCCCCCGTCAGTCAGGAAATCCAGCATCGGCGTGCGCAGGGGAGGCGGGTGCTGTGGTCTGCGTGACTGTGTCCCTCCAAATCCAGGTGCTGGAAACTGATCCCAAGGTCATGGTGTGAGGAGGTGGTAGGGCCTCTAGCAGGTACTCAGGTCATGGAGGGGAGCCCTCGTCAGTGGGATTGGTGCTCTTATCAAAGAGGGCTGAAGGGGCTGTTAGCCCCTTTTGGTGTTTCCACCATGTGAGGACACATGAAGAGCTCCATTTAGGAGGAATAGGCCCTCACCAGCCCCTGAATCTGCTGGTGCCTTGACCTTGGACTTCCCAGACTGCAAAACTGTGAGCAACACATTGCTGCTTATAAATTCCCCGGTGTCTTGTTACAGCAGCAGGAGCAGGCTAAGACACAAGGAAAAGTCCCAGCATCTGGCCTTACACAGCTGACTTGTCAGCAGTCTCAAAGTGGGGTCCCAGGACCAGCAAGGCATTACCTGGAAACTTCTTGCATATGAAGCTCTCAGTCCCCACCTCCCAGACCTCTAAACCCTGAAGGAGCTGCGGCACCCGTTCACCGGCCCTCAGGGGACTCTGAAGCAAGCTGGCCTTGGAGAGGCTGAACTAGGGTGACGGGGGAAGCGTTCGTCAGCTGCGGGAGGAATCTGAGGGGAGAGCAGGCTTGCTACCGAGGCACCCTCTTCACATGGCTCCCCAGGAGACATCCACGCCACCCCGGTCGGCCCGACATAGATACAAACTGTGTCTTACAGCGCCTAGGACAGAAACGAGAGAGCGTTCCATCTCAGCACGCACAGTGAAGGATCAAAGCCATCTCTCACTCACACCCGGGCGAAGCAGAAAGAAAAACACTAAAAAAAGAAGTAAAACATGCACATAGCTCAAAAATTCAGAGTTCTGAACATTTTCAAATGAAAATTGAAAGCTTTTCTCTTGTTCTCCGGCTCTTTCATCACTTTCCAGACGTCCTTTTGAGAGAGTTCTGTGCATTTGCCAACGCAGAGGATTTATAGGGTTGTTTGTTATTCTGTTTTTACACCGTTCTCCTTTTGATATTCCGTTAGATGTGTGTCTTGGAAATATTTCTGTATTGGCAGAGAGAGGGTCATTTCATTCTCTGTGTATGCTAATAATTGTTACTGAAGTATACACACAAGAAAAGTGAACACATTGTAGCATTTCTATCACAGATTTGCCATCTGGTTCTTCATGATAGATTCTTTGAGTTTTTTGTTCTGGTTTTCATTCCTGCAACAATATTTGTAAGTGTTTCTTTTTCCTGGCTAACTCAGAAGTACAGCCACCAGGTCAATTATTGGCAGGGGCACTGCTGAGTCAAAGTGTGGCTGCATTTTTTCCTTTGATGGATATGGCCCATTAGCTTTCCAGAGCAGCCCTCCGCAGCTTACACTCCTGCCGGCAATTTGCAAATACAGCCGTCTCACAATACTCACAGCAGCCACAAGTGCCATTGCATTTCTTATTTTTGCCACTTCAAAATTATATTTCTTTGTTCTTTTTATGTGTTTATTTCGTGTTGAGAGAAATTGAGCAAGCCTTTTAAAAATATATTTATTGACCAATGTCTTTTATATTTCTGTGAATTTGTTTTTCAATCAGGTTTGTAAATGTTTTTCTTGTTGACTGATGACCACTCTGTAAAATGTGTTCTCAATGAAGCCTACAAGCCTTTTGCCACTTGGGCTTCAAATAGTTCAAAAGAACCGAAGGGTTCATTGTTCGGTTTTTCTTTAATTGTGGGTTTTTGTGTCCTTGCTGATGATTTTTATTTCTAGTCAAATATCTCAACATTTCCCATTCAAGTTTTCAATTGTATATCCTGTTTGAAAGGCATTTCCCATTTGCAATGATAAGTAAACTCACCTGTTAAATTTCAGGATGTTTTCAATTCAGTCTGTCCGGTCACATCTGTGACACTTGTGACTTATTTTGGAACAGTAAGGCAGTGGGTCAGAATTCTGTGTGGTTTTTCCAAATACCACATTTTCTCTAAACCGTGTATTCAATATTTCTTCTCTTGCCCTCTGATTTAAAGTGCTTCCTGTCACATACACACAATTTGAATATATATTTGTATAAATCCTGGGGCCTCTTCCTGCTCCACACAAACTTTCATGTAGATCTGGTTTCGTTCTTGAACCTTCATGGTGCATTTGACATTTCCTAGGGCTACTCCCCCGTTCCCTTCTTCCTCCCGACTCCTCCTGCTTATTTGCCTGTCAGTTTCCCTTCACACAGCATGTTGGTGTTTCAACTGCAGTTGCACTGATCCTGTGAGTAATTTAGGTTTAACGTCACCTTCATCATATTGATTCATTCTGGCCAGTAGCAGGTTATCTCCCACAGTTCGGTTAGATCTTCATTTTATCCCTTAGCAGAATTTTTCAGATTTTGTTCATGTAGGTCCTGCATATTTCCTTTAAAGTTTGTATTTTGCAGTTGTCTCGATTAAATGCCATCTTAAATGCAATATTTTTTCATTTTTTCTCTGATTATGTCGTCCAGGCTGGAGTTCAGCAGTGCAGTCTCTGCTCACCGCAACCACCGCTCTCCGGCTCCATGGCTATCCTGCCTCAGCCTCCTCAGTGGCTAGGACTACAGATGCACACCTCTAGGCCTGGCTAATTTTGCATATTTTTGTAGAGACAGGGTTTTGCCGTGTGGCCTAGGTTGGTCTTGAGCTCTTGGACTCAAACACTGCATCCACTTTGACCTCCCAAAGTGCTGTACCCGGCCTTTTTCATAATATTTTAACAAGTTGTTTGTCCATAGAAAAGTTATTGGTTATGCATAATAATCTCCCCAGGTTCAGCTAGTTCTCCTGGTTATTCTAAGCACACACTCATGTTATCCGTGAACAGTGGTAACCCTCACCTTGACATCTCTTTTTTACTGGCACTTCTGACTCTCCTCTGATTTTATTGTCTAGCCTTCTGTAACCAGCCTACATAAGATCATAGTGAGTCCTTGTTTGTTCCTGGCTTTAGATAAAACTTCTGATTTTTCAAGCCTCATAATAACAAACTATTTGTGTACTTCATTGAGATAAACAGTAGCAACATGAAAGGTGCATAAAGCGGGTGAAACTAAGGAAAGAGAGCCTGAAGCAGGAACTGAGGCTGGTGCGAACCCAGGGCTAAGCCCTGTCTCTTTCAGGAGCAGCAGGACCATAGTGTGAGCCCCTTGCCCAGTGCCCTCCTGTTGGTGCCAGGATGCCTTCATGTAGCGGGATGACGAGCCTTTGGGCTGTAGAGTCCTCACGGTGGTGGGGACAGACAGATGGGAAAGACTCCAGAGCCACTCTGCACTAGAAGCCATGGAATTTGCAGGTGGGATGAGAAATGGGAGAACAGTTTGCTGCTGAGAGCCAGGCTGAGGCAGCTGGCTTCCAGGAGCAGGTGGGTGTCATGGTCTCTGTAAGAGGCAGGATGTGAGTGAGCAGGGCCCAGGTGCCGAGATGCCAATGTGCCTTGACAGGTTGTACACACGGTGCTGGTGGAGGATGCTGGAAAACCAAACAGGCAGGTGAGGAGAAAGGGGTCAGTCAAGGAAGTGAAGACAGTCGTTAGAAAGGAAAGCCATAATCACGAGGGGAAAACTGCAGGCCCATGAGCTGCATTCATGGGAGAACCTCATTTTACCCCTGCCATTATGGTCTGAGTCCTCGCCCAGCAACCTTGGCATCTTGGGGATACTGGGCACCTGGAAATTATGAGATAAAACCAGGGCACAGTGACCAGGGAAGCTTTATTAAATCTGGAAGTCCAGAAAGTTCATCAGGGAACCATGTGCCTAACCCCTGGAACCTGTGAATGTTGGTTTGGGGGCAAAAGAAAAGGGACTTTGCAGATGTGATTAAGGTCCTTGAGGAGAGACGATCCTCTGTTTTCCAAGTGGGCCCTAAATGCAATCCACACATCCTGATAAGAGAGAGACAGAGGGAAATCTGACACACACAGCAAACGAAACTGTGATGGGAAGATAGAGGCAGAGACTGGAGCCATGTGGCCACAAGCCAAGTCATGCTGGCAACCGCCAGCAGCTACAAGAGGCCAGGAGGGTCTTCCCCTGGCGACTCCAGAGGGGACACTTGCTGCCACCTGATTTGGATCCAGAGATTCTGACCTCTAGAACTGTGAGAGAGTAAATTTCTGTTGTTCCAAGTAACTCAGCTTGTAACCGTTTCTTTCAGCAACCCGAGGAAACTAACACAACCAGGAAGGATGTCACGCCCCAGGAGGGAAGCTGCCCAGAGGCAGGAGTCTCTGTGCAGTGGTGTCCACTCATCCAGCTTCTCCCTGTACCCCTCCTAACCCTTCCACTCATGTTGTGCAGACGGCAGAGCCTGGAGACCAGCACGCCTTCCTCCTACCTGGTCTCCACCACCAAGTCAGGCCTCATTACTCCAGGCCACACCTGGCTCAGGGGCAGACAGAACAAGCCCCGGTGGCAGAGCAGGGATTCCAGCCCCATGAGGGGCCCCAAAGTGAGACGTTGGTCACGTCAGGGTCACCACCTGAGACGCTGATCACCACCTGCGGAGGTCTGTCCTGCAGACCCTGACTCAAAGATGTGGCAATTCCTCAAGGAGCGATAACTACAAATTCCATTTGAACTAGAAATTTGAACTAGAAATTCCACTTGTGTTAGCAAACTAACACAAGAACAGAAAACCACTTTAAGCTTCATATAGAGCCCACATAGCCAAGACAATCCTAAGCAAAAAGAACAAAGCTGGAGGCATCATGCTACCTGACTTCAAACTATATTACAAGGATACAGTTATCAAAACAGCATGGTACTGGTACCAAAACAGAGATACAGACCAATGGAACAGAACAGAGGCCTTGGAAGCAATGCCACACATCTACCCATCTGATCTTTGACAAACCAGAGAAAAACAAGGAAAAGGCAAAAGATTCCCTGTTTAAGAAATGCTGTTGGGAAAACTGGTTAACCATAGGCAGAAAGCTGAACCTGGACCCCTTCCTGACACTACACTAAAATTAACTCCAGATGGATTAAAGATTTAAACACTGAGGGAGAGCTGTGGGGATCACTCCCGTGTGACACCCCTAGGAAATGGGCCTTGCCATATGGTGAGCTTGAGCCTGGACACAGATCCCCAGTTGGGGGAGTCAAGCTGAGGGAAAGCAGGAACCAAGAGAGGGACTATGCTATTCAAAATAATTAACAGACATTACTTTGTGGATATGAGGACTTGGGAGACATTGTGTCCACTTTCAGCTCCTTATGGTTTATTGCTTCATTGTGTTCATCTTTGGATCCGTGCTACATTAGTTGTAAAATATTAACTTAAGTATTTACAATTGTTAAGTATTTACTGGGCATAACTTACTTACTGGGCGTAACTTACTTACCTAGTGCTGTTCCTTTTACTAGTTCCCCAGAAATGTTTTTTGTTTCTTTTGTTATTTGAGAAATGCTTTGATCTGACATAAACAACATGAAGTAGAAAAGTATATAATGGAACCTACTGCACAAATAAAATGCTGCTTGGGCACAGCCTGATCCAGCCCTCCAGACCCCGCTCTTTTCTTTCTCCATTTTTTCTGCACACGCTCTCTTCCAGGTTTGGGACCATCTCTCTGGACAAGATTCCCAGGCTCACGTTCAGTTCACAACAAAACATGAGACATAACACCATAAAAACCCTAGAAGAAAACCTAGAAAACACCATACAGGAAATAGGTATAGGCAAGGACCTCATGACTAAACTACCAAAAGCATTAGCAACAAAAGACAAAATGGGATCTAATTAAACTCCAGAGCTTCGGCACAGCAACAGAAGCAATCAATAGAGTGAATCGGCAACCAACAGGATGGGAAAACATGTTTGCAATCTACCCATCTGACAAAGGGCTATCTACAAAGAACTAAAACAGATACACAAGAAAAAAACAAGCCCATTCGAAAGTGGGCAAAGGACATGAACAGACACTTTTCAAAAGAAGACATTTATGAGGCCAATAAACATGAAAAAAATGCTCATCATCACTGGTCATTAGAGAGATGCAAATCAAAACCACATTGAGATACCATCTCACGCCAGTTAGCATGGCGTTCATTAAAAAATCAGGAGACAACAGATGCTGGAGAGGATGTGGAGAAATAGGAACACTTTTACACTGTTGGTGGGAGTGTAAATTAGTTCAACCATTGTGGAAGACAGTGTGGCGATTCCTCAAGGACCTAGAAAGAAAAATACCATTTGACCCAGCAATCCCATTACTGGGTATATACCCAAAGGACTATAAATCATTCTATTTTAAAGACACATGCACACGAATGTTCACTGTGGCACTGTTTACAATAGCAAACACCTGGAACCAAACCAAATGCCCATCGATGATAGACTGGATAAAGAAAATGTGGCACATATACACCATGGAATACTATGCAGCCATACAAAAGGATGAGTTCATGTCCTTTGTAGGTATATGGATGAATCTGGAAACACTCATTCTCAGCAAACTGACACAAGAACAGAAAACCAAACACCACATATTTTCACTCATAGGCAGGTGTTGAACAATTAGAACACATGGACACAGGGAGGGGAACATCACACACTGGGGTCTGTTGGGGGTGGGAGAGCTAGGGAGTGACCGCCGGGCGTGGGGACATTGGGGAGGATAACACTGGGAGAAATGCCTGATGTAGGTGACGGGGGGATGGAGGCATCAAACCACCATGGCATGTGTGTACCTATGCAACAATCCTGCAAGATCTGCACATGTGCCCCAGAACCTAAAGTATAGTAAAAAACCAAAATTCTAACATAATGAACTGGCTGCCTTCAGCCTGTTCCATTAAAACCTTTCAGCCTTCCAAATATTTCCCTTCTAATATTTCCCTAATATTAGAAGATTATTTCCCTAATAATCTTTCCTTAATATTTCTCTAATATTTTGCCAGCCACCCCGAATGAATCCCAGCATCAAAGGAGCCAGCACTGATCAGGATGCAAAACTGGCTCTGGTCTACATGGACAAGGAAGCCCTCTGTACAAGTGGAAGCCTGTGTACAGAATCCACTTGGCAAAGCTGAGAAGGAGACGCGCCTGGCTCCAGGTCCTCTCTCCTGTGCCAGGCACGTGACCCAGCTTGGCTCTCACTGTCCAGCAGCTCCCAGAGAAGTGTGAGTTTCCGTGGGTCAGCAGTTCCCAGCAGCCCTGAAAGCAGAACACTCAGGGCTGCAGCCTCAGGGCCAGGCTCTTCCACGTGTGTCCAGGGTCTGCCACACTCCTGGGCACCCTCCCCTCCCACGCACTGCTCCATGCTTTCTTCCTCCGCCCCAAGCTGAGGTGTAGCCATAGCCAGCCAGTCGTGCACACTCCCCACACCCCGCACCCCACCCCAATTCCCTCTCCTCCCCAGGCTGGATGGAGAGCAGCGTCTGGTTGGAAAGCCACCACCAGTGGCATAACATGGGCACCCATACCCCAAGTTCTCTCTTTGAGAAGAAGGAAAGGAAACCGCCAGTGACTGTGCACCAGCCCTGGGGCCTGCACTTGGCCAAGGCCGGTTTTTCAGCATCAGCCGTCACTAGGACTCTGGAATAGAAGTTCTATCTGTTTCACAGACGAGAAAAATGAGCCCCCAATGGAGAAATTCCACCATGGCTGGCCTCACCCTGTGGTGTTGGCGCCTACTGTCCAGAGCCTCTGCAGGAGGGGGAAACCCAGTTGCATGTTTATGGGAGAGCACTTTTCTTTCCTGCCTCGCTTCCTGGAGACCTGGCCTCACCCTTCTGTCTTTAGTGTCCTTGACCAAGCTTGTGCATTACTGAGAAAGACCACCAAGCAGGGAATGCTGCCCAGCTTGCTTTACTTAGGGCCCCACGGGAGGGAAAGATGGTTGGAGAAAGCCCCTCCTCCCTCCTGGGCTGGGGTCCAAGATAGCCGAACTCAGTGGAGTGAAATTAGGGGTGTCCCAATCCAAGGGGGGTGCCTGCAGCCTTAACAAATAAAAGTGAAACTCCAAAAACCCAGACCTCTGTGAGTTCAAGGGCGCCCTGCAGGCTCTGGCAGCTCCTGGGTGTGTGCTTCTGCAGCTGGAAAGTGATGAGCTGAGGGGCACAGGCTTGCAGGGGAGTGTTTCTGGCATAGTCAACTTTTCACCACTGCTGATGCTGTGTGGAATGTGAGGTTGGGAGAGGCACACTGTTTAAAACATGAGTTCCAAATGGATTCAAGAGGTGGGTGCGGGGGCAGAGGTCAGGGCCGGGGAGTGAGGGGCCAGCCTCCTAATGTGCACGCCGTGAACTCCAGCGAGTCCTCTCTGGGTACTAATCTCAAGATATGTGGTCAAGCCAGGATTCCATCCCTGGCCCAAGGGCTTCCTTCTGGCCTGCGTTTGCATCTTGGTGCTGGGCCTGGTGCAGGACTAAGGGGCTAGCCGCCTGGTGTAAACACAGACTTTAGGAGGCGCAGGAGCCTGGCAAGGGGCTCCCCTCTCCCCACTTCCAGGCCCACAATCCCCTGTAGAAAGCGCTGGGCATAGAGCTGGGCCTGGTGTTCCACTCCACTCCTTCCTGGGAGCGTCCTTCACGGCCGCTTCCCTGCCACCATTACCTTGTCCTGCACCCCAGCTCCAGAGCCCTGACTTTATTAGAACTGCACCCCTACAGAAATGAACGTTCTCCTCGCTGGACGATGATTCTGCAGCAGAGCCCATGTCTGCACGTAGGAAATGGTGGCCTCCACAAGGAGAAGGGAAGAGCAGCCTCAGGGTGTGCAGGAGCCTCCTCCGAATCTGCAGATCTCGGCACTTGCCCACCAAGGCTGCTCCACACCCAGGGGCAGAGGGGGCACCTGGGACTGCAGTGAGGCCAATCCTGTCCCAAGGATTGTGAGGATGTGGTTTTCGGCCCATCTTGTGTTCATGTTCACCAAGTAAGATGCCGAGAGCCGAGAGGAGGCTGCCGGAGGCGCAGGAAGGAAAGGCAGAGCCAGCGTGAAGAAGCCCCAGCTGGCTGGGATGGAGGTGGAGGCTGGAGGCGGCAGCAGCCCTGCCTGGGCACCCGAAAGCTAGCCCTGCTCCTTAGGCCAACAGAAGGGGGAGGGGGAGGGGAGCAATGAGGGGATAGGATTTTGCCTGAATTATTTCAAAATTTGTATACAGGACCCAGATTACTATCTCCAGGTCCGATGTGTGTGTGTGTTTGTTAGTGTTGCTGTGCCTGCATGTGTCTCTGTGTGTGTCCACGTGTGCCTGTGTGTGTTCACACCTTGACCTCATTAGCTCTCCTTCAAAGTCCACGTGTGTCTTTACCTATGTCTCCATCCACATATCTGATCCAAACACTCCACACATATAATGCAGAATGGATCTAAAGTCTACCGCGATTCTTCTAGGCAAAGAAAAGCAACCTTTGGCTGGCCTTCCAAGAGAAGGAGGCTCAAAGTGTCTGATGTGAAATATTCAGACCAGGCACGTGTTCCAGGCGGGAAGCCCTCTCTGCCACCACACCTCACCTCTGGCCACTGCTCCTTCCTCCCACGGAGACATGATGATAGTAATGACAGCAGCAGACCCTGCCCCAGTGCTGGCCGTGAGCCGGGCACTGCTGAACCACTTAGTGCACACTGGAAAGGACACGATGCAGCCACCTAGGTGTGCACCCTGCTGAGGGCTCGCAGAGGCGCGGGCAGGACGGGGCTGACCTGCAGCAGCAGCTCAGGGATGTCACCTCTAGGAAATGAGACAACGGATGAGGAGGGCCAAGGACACAGACAACCAGAGGACGTGCCATGCTGAGAGAAGAAAGGGCAGGTGCCAAGGCCCTGAGGCGGGAGCCAGGTGGCTGTACAAAGACGGGAAGATGCTGCATGGCTGGGGGGACACATGCCCTCCTAATTCATCAAGAAAGGGCTCCTTTCAGCTTTTTTCTCCAAGTTTGAGTGATTTCCAAGGGGAGGAAGGAGAAATGCCTCCTGTATGTACCTAGGAATGCAAGGAATTGGGATGCACAGTGTCCGCGACATGCCTGAGAGTGCTCAGTATTACTTTGCCTGTGATAACTCACTCAATTTATGCTTCAGTTCTGTGAGGAACCACTATCCTAATTTCACGCAGGAAGCAATGGCGCTGGAGCCAGGTGCTTCAGTAAGTTCACAAAGCCAGGGGAGGACCCCCAGGATTCACTCTGTGCTGCTGTGTGAGCGGGTGACTGTGCAACACCCTGGATGCTTTTTCTGTGAAATCGCTTGGACAGGTTTTCTCGGGTGACTTGGAAAAGCTTCAGAACTCCCATCCAGAAAAATCCCAATCATGTTCTCTCCAAGGCAATGCCCCAACCACAGACGGTGTAGTGCCTGAAGGAAAGCTGCTTCCACTCCTTCCAGGAGCGTATTCTTACCCTGGTGTAATTAAGAGGCCCGACCTGTGGCTGATTCCAGCGGTCACCTCAGAAACTGTTCTCCAGGTTACCCTGGACGGGGGGCAGTGCCTTGGTGGTTCTGGACTTTATTTATTCAGAACCAGAAGTAGAAATCCTTCATAACGTGTGAAACCTCAAAGTCCGGCTTTGAGCACCTCCTTGAATATGAGCTTGTATTTTTCCATCCTGATGTAAGAAAGATGGGGAAAGGCACCTTCACTTCATCCCCACCAGCTCAGAGCATGAAAACTTTCTTAAACAATGAGTCACAAATGTCTGCTGGTGAAACATGACTCACCTCTTCAAAAGAGAGACTAAACCTTGAATCTGCTTTTTAAGGGGCTTTCGGGCACCATATCACCCTTGGATGGCTGGACCACAACCTGTCTCAGGCAAACTCCTAGAAACAGATGGGTTACATTTAGCTGAAATGCAGACACTCAGCATCGTCTGGCCTCCCACTGGGGCCAATTCTGACATGACACTGTGGTATTCACTATAAACCTGTGCTGACCAGCTTGAGGGGTCAGTAGCAGACAGGGGCCACCTGGTTACCCGTCAACAGCCTGCAGATCCATCTTGGGAGGCACTGGAGCCCCGAACTCTGCATGCTAGTGGTGACCAGCAGCGCTGGCCAGGGTCCCAGGCTGAGCCAGAGCCATTGTGAATGCTCATCCATCTCCAGCCTGGTTATGATCACATTTGCAGCTGCCTCCAGCAGGCTGCTTCTGGGTCCACTCCCAGCTCCAATTATCTCCCTGGCAGCATCAGTTGGGAAATAACCGCATCATTCTCTCTCGCAATCATTAAGGAGAGATACATCAAGAAGCTGCATTCATTTTTTAACAAAGATGGCAAACTTTGGGGAAGGCAAAGAAGATGAGGCGCTGAAGTCGATGCTTCACCCAGAGGGAGCTGCCCAGTTGGGCAGGGAGGTGAATGGCGTTTCTGAAGCACCATCGTATGAATAAAGGTCATGAGTATTGACGGGCAGGAGACGGGGACTGCACAGCACATGCTTTGGGGGAAGGGGGCAGAGGTGGAAAGGACGACAGGAAGAAAACAGAGAAAAATACTAGCATGCAAAAAAGCCATATTCACTGTTTTTTTAAAAAAATGAGCCACCACACTTGAAAAAAATATTTACCCAGAAGACTCGTCCTGTGTCATGGAGGCCAAATGCCATCCTGAGGAAGCTCAGCCTGGGGTGAGGGTGGGGGGCCCCTGACAGAGCCTGTGATCATGGGGTGGTGCCTGCAGTCACTCTTCAAAGAGTCAGGCAGGGCAGGGATGGGAAGGGCAGGGGTGGACGGTTTTGATGTTTTGATTAAGATGGCATTTAAGCCAAACCCAAAAGGGTAAAGAAGAGAGAGCCCCTCGTAGGTATTTGAAGAAAAAGCATAACACACCCGGTCGGGAAATGGGGGGGTGTCTGAGAAGCGCCAAGGAAGCCAGTCTATTAAATAATTCAGATGTTTATTCAGGCAGATAGGGGGAGAAATGGGAAATAGAAGGACGTGCAATTAATCTCTGGCATTAAACTGAGATGTGAGATAGACGTGCCACTTGGGATTTCCATAATCCCAGAGTGGAGAGGCTGAAAGAACACAGCCTTTGCTGTTGGAGAAACCTGAGTTCAAAAATTGTTTTTGCCACTTGTTCCCAAAAAGGGAAAGAATGGAGGAGGAAGGAACAAAACTAATAAAACATATAAAATGTTATTTGGGGACAAAAATATGCTCAAATACATCAATAGTCACAATGAAGGTAAATGGATTACAGACCCTTTAATTAAGATACAAGAATGGTCAATCTGGATTAGAAACAAAATCTCATTATATGTGTTTTAAAGAGACACGTCTAAAACTTTAAAACACATACAGCATAAAGAAAACGGAAAAAGAAATACCAGGCAATTATTAATCACAAAAGCCACTGCAGCTATGTCGATAGACTTTAGGGCAAGAAACATCATAGGAGAGAAAAAGATCAGTGCATAGGAAGATATAGTGTTTCTAAACTTGCCCACAACTAACAACTTCAAAATATATAAAGCAAAGATTGGCAGGATTGCAGTAAGAGGCTGATAAAGCCACCCTCACTGACAGGCCAAGCAGACAAAAATGGTTAGCAAGGACATAAAATGACACAACTAACAAACGTGAGCTGAGAGGTGTGTGCAGAACACGCACCCGTCCGTTGGTGGGACTTATTTCTTACAGGATCGCAGACCTTTACAAGTATTTCTATGAATTGGGCTAAATAGCAAGTCTCAAAAGATTGCAGAACTCAGTACTTTACACCATAGTTTCTAAATGCAATACAATTACGTGAAAAAGATCAATGATAAAAATTTTAAAACACATTTGGAAAAGAAAGTGCCCACCTATAAAATCACCAATTAACATCAGACTCTGATAAGTGAGGAATGAGGCTGTAAATGCCAGGCTCCATCAAAGAATACAAAAGGCTTAACCTCTGAAACAGGAAAAAGGAGGCACCAACGAATCCCCGCATACTTCTAAATAATTTATAACTAACAATACCTAGTCTTGAATGATCATTAAGGGGACCCGTCAAAACCTGTAGAATCCAACAAAAAGGTTCTAAGCATGGTTACATGGTTGTAGGGCTGTTTTAGAAGACAGGAAGTCTGAGAATGAATGAACTTAAGAAAACACGTTTTTTAAAGCAGAATAAACCTTAGGATGTAGAATGCACACGATAATAGAGACAGAAGCAGAAACACATGAAATGGATAAAGCTGGGCTGGCGTCTGTGAAGAATGCTGCCATTTGTCCATTTTAATTGAACTGAGAAGAAGCAAACCCAAATCCACACATTGTGCCTCCACCTGAGCCAAAGCGGGGCAGACGCTGCTGGCGCTTAGGAGGTTGGGGAGCAAAACCGGCAATGACCCACAAACGACAAAAGAAAAGAAAACAACCTGTACGTTACACGATTGTGTTATGGGAAGGAGAGAAAGCAGAGTCGGATCCGTGGGTCCTGAGTGTGGGCTGGGCAGGGGGAGGCTCTTTGGTGTTGCAGTTGGGTGTGCCAAAGAGAAGGTGCCAAGGACATTGGCCACGCAGATGTCTGAGTGAAGATGCTGCAGGCAGACAGCACGGCCAGTGCAAAGGCCTTGAGGCATGGCTGTGCCTGGGTGCTGGAGAAACAGAGAGGAGGGCAGGCTGGATGGGCGAGAGGAAGGCAGAGAGTGGACAGAAGTAAGGCTGGAAGCTCGAGGCAGGTACCACTGACCCTTGGAGCCCTTGGGGGTCACGCAGGGATGGTGGATCCCACTGCAGGTTCTGAGCAAGGGTGTACCAGAACTCACTGGGCTCGAGGTAAAGAGCCCGAGGGCAAAGGGGAGAAGCAGGATGCCCTGTCAGGGCACACAGTACAGTCACCAGAGAAAAAAGCAAGTGCTCCTCACTCTCCCAGACCCTGTCCCCCGCCTGGAGGGTGTCATCTCGGCCAAAGGAGGATGCCACCTTCGCACCCATTGCCCCGGGAATCTTTTCTGACAAACACCCCAGGCATGAAGCAACTGTGCATCCATAGGGCACAATGATGGCACAGCCCATGGGCACAATGATGGCCCAGCCCATGGGCACAATCATGGCACTGCCATAGGGCACAATCATGGCCCAGCCCATGGGCACAATCATGGCACAGCCCATGGGCACAATCATGGCACAGCCATAGGGCACAATGATGGCACAGCCACAGGACACGATGATGGCACAGCCCACGGGCAAAGGAGCTACAGGACCTGACTCTGGGGCTGGAAGGTGACAGACCTGCCTCCCACCCCAGAGGCTCTAAGGCGCTGGCTGCTTCTGAGTGAGTAGTCGTGGATGCTCATGTCCCATCGGGCTTCCATTCTTGGATTCAGAAGACAAAATTGAGAAGCAACATTGAAATACAGAAGAATGTGACACGTTAGAGACAAGGATGGAAGAAACATTGTTTCAATGGAATCATGTTTCTACAGAATCATGTTTTTAAGCTCCTTAAGCCCCATACATAGAGGGTCTTTAAATAGCTTGTCCTCAGTATGGCACAGAAATTAACAGTCCTACAATTATTAAGCAAAGTGTTTGAGTTCCCACCATGTGCTAAATTTCCAAGAGACTGGACATAAAAATAGGCTTCACGGAGAACTGTGACCATCTGACTCAGGTTTCTGAGAGAACTGGTGCATAAAGGATTGCAGCACTGAGTTTCCCAGAGACATGTTGTTCTAATGTAAGGCCTTGTCGCTCATTGATTTTTGAAGAGTTGGCGAGGCACACCACCTGATGTAGAACTGAATTCCAAACGAGCGCTACACTTGCAGAGGGAATTGGATGGCTCTGTGCCACTTGTCCTCCTGGAGAAAATGGAAGCTGTGACACAGCCACAGGGCAGGTGCAAAGGAGGCAGCGTGCGTCTGTTCTTGAGGGATTCCACCCCCACCCAAGCCCAAAACTATCTCCAGAAGCAGAAAGGAAGGACATCCATGAGTCATCATTCAAATGTGGATCCTGGAAGATGCGACGGGGACAGTCTGAGGACTCAGGAGAGAAGAGGAACCTTCCGGAAAAATGCAGAGGCCACACTGAATGCCTGCCTGCCGCAAGCTAGGATCTGTCCCCCACACGCCAGCCCCCAGGAGACCCCGGTCAACACCGGCAAAGTTCCCAGACCCTTCCACAATCAAACATGGAAGAGGGGCCTCCTCAGACAAATTGAGGGACTCAGGGGAACCCTCTGTAGCTTCTCTTCCAGCTTTAGATGTGGCAGCTGCCTGGCTTCCCCTCGCTTTAAGCAATCATTCATTCTTTCCTCTGTGCATTCCATCCATCTGTGTGTGCAAGGCTGTGGAGCAGGGGAACCAGGTCAGGTTCCCCTGGGGTGTGGCCTAGAGATCAGGACAGAGAGACAGAGCACTGGGAACTGAATGAAGGTCCTTGGAGCCAGAACATCAGCTCGCTGAACTTCCTGGACCAGAGCTGCCTTCAGGGGGCCCAGCATGCTGGGCACCTCATCGCTGCTTCCCACACACTGTCAGGCTGAGGCAGGGCACAGGCGCTGGGCACAGGAAGCCTGCGGGACAGAGGTAGCATCTGCACCAGCCTTCCTACTGGGCCAATGAGGCTTGAGGCCAGGTTTTCCTCTCCATGCATCCAGCTTTCAGAAAGGCTCTGAGGCTCCCAGATTGTCCTCCAGGGTCAGGGTAGAGGGCCTGCTGACAGCAGGTGCATGAGGATGCCCCCAGATGATGCCAGCCATGCTGCCCTGGCCACAGCAGCTGCCGCCTGCCAGCTTCTCTGAACCAGCAGAGCACCTGGAGACTGGGGCCAGCCAGAAACACCTGTGCACCAGAACCGTGAGAAGGAAAAGTGGAACTAGACTGCCAGTGACAGAGCTGGGCCGGGCAGTTAGTCCAAGCTCAGCTCCAGAAGGCAGGATGTAGCCACCCCTTCACACCACGCCCACCTAGAGAGCCTTTCCTCGGGGCCACAGCACCTCCTGCTTCCAGCGTCCTACCAGACAGACCTTTGTCTGATAACTTCTCTAAGGGCGGATTCATTACAGGCCGTACCTTCCGTCTCGTTACCGTTTCCTCAGTTGAGAGCACACCCATTGCTCTGGCCTTGGCTGGGATGCAGCCGTTTCCTCTGAACACAGCGCTTGGTGTAGGAGCTCTGCTCCGTGCGGGGGCTCTGTAACTCACAAGGGCCTCTAGCTCCGGGGCCACCTCTGCTGGTGCTTCCTCTGTGAAAGCATCACCAACCTGAGGACTGCGGCCCCTGAGGCTCCTTGCTCTTTGGCCTTTCCCACTCGCGTCCTTGGATGAGAGCCCAGTGAGGGGCGTATGTCTGGGCCCAACAAGACACTGAGGTGCAAACGAGGGTGGAAAGCCAGGAGGGCTGGGCCAGGCAAGCCTGCTTTCCAGCATGAGAAACAAAGCTTCCATTCCACACCTCTGCAGGAGAAAAAGCAACAACTCTGTCTTATTAAATAGATGCAATTCCTAATCAAGCGGAGTGCAGGCCAGAAGAGGCGCTGGGCCTCCCCTGGAGGGAATGAGGCATGTCCACCTTGCAGGCACCCAAAAGAAACCAGAAATGGGAAAGTGCGGTCTGCAGAGCTGGAGCAAATCAGAAGGAGCAGGATGGTCCCATGGGTCACAGAGTGGCTGGATTTGGTAGTCCACACACAAGGCCATCCTGGGATCTGAGTGGACCCCGGAGACAGGCACCAGGCATCAGGCCACCCCATGGGGAGGGCCCCCGTTCCTCCCCTTCCTCAGAATCTTCCTCGAGTCCTGAACGACACCCCTGGGAGAACTGGAGAGCTAGCTTCAGGGTTTTCTTTGGGTTTTTGGAGTTCAAACCCTCTCACGACTTGAGTGCCCACCAGTACTGCAGCACAGGCCAAGGAAGGAAGCCCCTGGGCTGGGCCACAGGGCGTGACAGCCAGTGGCCTTCAGCGTGGCTGTGCGTCATGAGGCAAAGGGCATCTGAGCCGAAGGTAGAACAGGTGAGCATGGAGAGCCTCACGTCCCCAGGAAATCCCGTGCAGTCTCCACACTCTGCAGGGTTCCTGAGGCCCCTCTCCAAGACCCTCCAGGGCTTCCTGGCCCTGGCACAGCTGCCACCTGGCCTTCTGCAGATCGCGGTCAGGTGCTGCCTTCTCTGTCCCAGAAGTTCAAGGTCACTCCAGCTCCCAGTTCTTTCTGGCAAGGCTTTTACCGCCGTATCTAATTTGGCCTAGTTTTTTTATTGGCCATGTCTTCTTAAAGGATATTTTCAATTATTCTAGTCTTTGGCCAAAGCCTAAATTCATCTTCTGCTTTTATTGGACCTGTTTACGCATTAGAATGAGTTTTTCCCAGCTCCCCGCACTCCTCGGCTGTGTCTGCCGTGTCTCCCTGAGCGAGTGTTGAACCTGGCTCCTGTCAGAGGCCCCATGAGAACAAAGCGGCCCTAGAAATCCTGGCTGTGCCACCGCCTCTGCACCCCACCCCCACCCCCCATGGAGCCTCCAGCATAAGCCCAGCCTCTGCCCTAATCAGGAAGCCCATAGGCCGAAGCTTCTCCTTCCTAGGCTGTGCATTGTTGAAATCACACATGACTTGAGGCGGGACAATTTAACCCATCAGCAAGAATCCACCCTGCCTCCTCCCAGGCAGCGCAGAGCCCCTGCCTGCTGGGGAAGAACTGTTGTTTTCTCAGCCCTGGGCAAACACTGCTGCAGGAGTTTTCCACTGGTGAGGATGACAACCTCCAGGGCTGGCCTAGGAAAAGGAGCCACAGGCAGAGGCAGAAGGGGACGCAGGGCTCTCCAGGGGACCAGCGCCCAGCTCACTCCCCAGGCAGCACAGCCCCAGAGGGCAAGAAGGAACTCGCTGTGTTTTCACAAGGGGGGCTTCCAAGTCCACCTGTCCATCCCTCCGAGGTCCCTCCGAGGTCCCTCCAGGGTCTCTCCGAGGTCAAGCTTCAAGCATCCCACAACTCCGGTTAGTCATTCAGGAGTGGACTCCGCAGTAGCTGTGTGACCAAACCAGCGCCTGCACTAAGTTACCTGACCAGCGTCTCTCTGTCCCCGCCCTCACCCCTCCTCCTCACCTCGCCCCCTGGCTTGCAGCCTCGCCAAACGCTGGAAAGCCTTCAGATAGGCCAGGGAATGGATGAATGGCTGCGTGACGTATAGAAGGAAGACTCCAAGGGACTTGTGTGGAGGGGCTGTCTTGGAGCCACTTCACAGCCTCCTTCCCCACAAAGTCCTGCAAGGGAGTGAGTGGGAAGGAAGCTCAGAACATCCTGGCTCCTGAGCCCAGGCAGGTGCAAGGCTCTCTGCTTTGCTTGCCAGACTCTGACCTTGGGTCACCAAGGGCACTGTCCTTTGCCATAACTACAGATAATTTCCACTGTAATAGACTAAATGGTCCAGGGAGGTTGTGCGGGCAAGCTGCTGTGAAAGGGACTCTGGGTGCCCTGTTCTGGGTAGCAGGGGATGAGCCCTTTGCAGAGGGCAGCTGGAGCGGGGGCTGGAGGCTGTGCAGAGTCCCGGTGAGACCTGCCTGGCAGGGGCAAGGGGGGTGACATGTGAGCATGAGTTGTCATGACTGTTCTATCCTTTTCAAAGCACGGTTTACGCTTTTGTGATTTCGCCTCAAACCAAGACTCTGTGAAGGAGAGAGCACTCAGGCTCATTACACAGGCGAGGAAAAAGACTTGAGACTTGGAGGGACTGTGTGCAAATGAAAGTTCTAATTATTGCAGATGTGAAAGAAAACAGGTTCTGAGGCCCTGGCTACACCCCCTCTCCACAAAAGGGTAAGAGTGAATTGAAGTGCAGCAGCCGCCTCCATCTAGCAGGGAGACAGCCCCCGATGTCCCACGCCACTCTCAGCCTTTCCTTTCCTCACCCCTCCCACATCCCAGTACACCTTCTTTCTCCATCTTACAAAACATCATTCACATGGCTTCCCAGCCACACCAGACTGGACAACCAAATGGTCATTTCTTCCAAAAGCCAGTGTCCCGCCAAACCAGTGAGCAGGAGGACAAGAGAATCTTCAAGAAAAAGATAAATTACCAATAAACAATGCCTGAAATATAAAATTAGAAAAAGAGAAGGACAGTGGAAAGGAGCAGGCATTTCCGAGCGGCATTGCCAGCGTCGGCAGCATGGCGCGTATCTTTCCACCAAGCCCTAGCCTGGTCCCTTTCTCAGGTGTCCGTCCCCTGCTGCAGCCTCTGTAAAGGCTGTGTGTGTGACTCAGGGCAGCCTCTAACAGAGTCCGCCTCATCCTGTTTCTGGGGTCCATCGGGTGCCCACTCTTGGTTTCTCTGAGCAACCTGATCAAAAGCTCGCTGCTGGCTCAGGCATATGAGCATCTATTTTTTGTCCATATTTGTTTATCTTCCCAGAAAGGTTTTGCTCTGCTTCAGATCAGGAGGCTGGGCCACTCATGTTACATTGCCTTGCTTAGCAAAGTCAGAGGAAAAACTCCACTTCCTCTTGGCTTTAATGGATGGAAATGAAATTCACCTACAATCGCAGCTACACGTTAGTGTCCTAAAAGGAGTCCCCTCCCCTGCCTCTCAGCCCATCTCACACTTGATTCTGGGCCACCCTTTCTAGGAGAGGCCAGGCTCCTGGAGAAGAGGTTGGCCTGGGCTGTAACAGGGCATGGGGGGAGTGTCCCCTCAGTGGCCACAGGGTCTCCCCCAGGACCAAGGACAGTCCTGGAGACAGTGACTGGACTCCAACACCCTCCGGTGGGTGCCCCAGCCCTAATGCTTGACTCACACTGGGTGGGGCCTCCCAAGGCTGCAGGGGTCAGGGTAAGACCGAGACCAGGCTGTGAGCTCAGCACGGCTCCCTCCTCACTCAGCCAGGACACTCTTTTTCCTCTATCCTGAGCATCCAGCTCCCGCTTAAAGGCCACGGCACATCACATGATCCTACAGGCTTTGAAGTGGCCCTTTGGGAGCCCTCCCTCCTTCCCCCTGCCCAGCTGGAGAGCCCCTTCCTCCTCTGGCCCGCCGCTCAGGCTTCCCGCCCCCTCTCTCTCACCGGGTACCACAGTTGCTGGTTCTTGCATCTGTCTTGACTGCTGAGGTCCAAGCCAGGGGCACAAAGACCCACATTTTACTCATTATTGCCATGCTGTCTCTTGGCACTGAGTGGTTTCTCTAAAACTGCCTAGTGAATTACTCCTTTTTTTTTTTTCAAAGATGGGGTTTCACCATGTTGGTCAGGCTGGTCTTGAACTCCCGACCTCAGGTGATCCGCCCACCCTGGCCTCCAAAATGCTTGAATTACAGGCGTGAACCACTGCACCTGGCCTGTGAATTTCTCCTGATTCCAAATTCTAATACTTCTAACTACTGATGGGGGACACTTAAAACAGAAAATCTTAAGAGCCTGAAGAATAGATTGTGGATAATGAACTCTCTGGTGCCATGAGAAACAGAGTGAAATACACTCAGGACACACCCACAGCTCCAGCCCGAGCAGCTGACTTCCCACCATCCACTGGGGCTGCCTCTGGCAGAAGGACCGGCCTGAACAAAATCCCACCACTGGGCCCGGTTCCCCCTTTCTCTTCGATTCTCTCAGCCTCACTCCTCCTTTCCCAAGGAGACCAGAAATGCCAAGGTCTGCCAGGATTCTTCCCGTACCTTTTCATTTACCCCTTGCACTCCCTTTAATTGAGCACCATCTTTATGTCTGCACATCAGAAGTCTGGCCCGGGCTCACCTGTGCCCTCTGCTCAGGGTCTCACCAGGCAGCAGCCCACCTGTGGCCAGGGCTGTGGTCTTATGAGAGGCTGGACTGGGAAAGGATCCACTTCCAAGTTCCCTTGGGGTGTCAGCAGAATTCATTTCCTTGCAGCTGTAGACTGAGGAGCCTGGCTTCCTGCTGTCAGCTGGAGGCCACTGTCAGCCCCTAGAGGCTGTCTGTCATTCCCCGCCAGGCAGCCCTCTCCATAGGCCTTCTCACCTCGTGGCAGGTTGCTTCCACAAATCCAGCAACTGAGAAGGACAGTAAGTCTGCTAGCAAGACAGTCTTCAATAAACAAGGTAACATAATCGCAGGAGCGATGTGCCATCACTTTTGTGTATTCTAGTTAGAAGCAAGGCACAGGTCCCATCCACTTTAAGGAAGCGGACCACACGCAGACGTGACCACCAGGAGGAGGTCATGAGCCACCTTGGCACGTGCCCATCACATACACCTACCTGGCCAGGCCCTCTGAAAGCCGCCTACGCCTCTGGCTCCAGTGCTCCACAAACCGGCTCTGCTTCTCCTGCCTCGCTTCTCCTGCCTCGCTTCCCCTCACATCAGCTCAGGGCAGTAGTGCCTGCTCTTTAAGGCTGTTGATGGAAATACAGGAATGTAATACCGGGCACAGAGTGAGTGCTTCATAAACAGCTGCTGTTAACACCAGGATTGGGTGGGACTCAAGTGGAAGACCACTCCCAGCTAATCTAACAAGAGAACAGATGCTCAGGTGACACCCCAACTCTCTAGTTTTTTTTTAAAGATGGGGTTTCACCATGTTGGTCAGGCTGGTCTTGAACTCCCGACCTCAGGTGATCCGCCCACCTTGGCCTCCAAGGTGCTTGGATTACAGGCGTGAGCCACCGCGCCCGGCCTGTGAATTACTCCTGATTCCAAATTCTAACACTTCTAACTAGTGATGGGGGACACTTAAAACAGAAAATCTTAAGAGCCTAAAGAATAGATTGTGGCTAATGAAATCTCTGGCACCGTGAGAAATAGAGTGAAATACACACCACAGCTCCAGCCCACCATCCACTGGGGCTGCCTCAAAGTCAGTGCAGAGCCTTAAGTCAGTGAAATCAGCACAGTGACTGGATATGCTGGGGGTCTCACAACAGCGTCTCCTACCACACCGCCTGAGATGCCCAGCTGGGCACTACATGCTCTTCCTGGTGCCAACATCTGCTTGACCATTTCCTTATTTTAGAGCTTCATATTCAAACGGTGTGTTTGAGTTCTCGTTCCCTGACTAGCCTTGATGGTTCCAGCATTTCGTGTCAGGAGTGGGTTCTAATTCCCACAGGTGCGGCCTGCAGAATCCTATGACGGTGGCTTCTCTCACCTGCTACACTCTGCGACAAAAACAGGTTTTTTTTGGCTTCGCATTGACACAGCTTTAAGCTCAGCTGCTTTGGAGGCCTTAGCTCCCCAGGGAAGGGTGTCCCACCAGGGGACCCAACAACAGTTTCACTGAATCGGATGTTGAGGCTGCTACTTGGTAATCTGTGCTCCTTGTACACTGACCTAACAGTTTCATATAAGAAAAACAGATGGAAATTCCAAGTGGCTGAAGAGAGAGAAGGACAGAGGTGGACACAGAGAGGGTCAGGACCTGGGGCAACTTCAAGGGAAAAGGAGACCTGAAGACAGGGGCAAGTGCTCAGACACGGTGGTGCCGGATGGTGCCTGTAGCAGGCGGGGCGTTACTGAGCAGACTCCTCCAGCCACCTCAGTCCAGGCACAAGAAACGGCTCTGGCAGTGACCGCTGGGGAAGTGGGGAAGGCTGAAGCCTGAGGCTGGGCCCCCTGTTCTGCCACAGCCACTCCCTCATCTCAGGGCTATGTCCTAGCGAAGGATGGCATCTTACTCATGACCGGAATCACCAGAATGCCTAATGAACGGTCCCACATGGAGTCCCCATCGGGCTTCAAAAGCCAGCCTCAAGGCACCCACCCACCCAAGGGCACGGGGATCAGTGGAGGGGACAGGCTCTGACTCACCTTCCTCCTTCCGAACGTGGCCTCCACCTGCTGTCGGCCAGAGGCAGCTGACTGCACAGAAGCACTTCTAGGAAATCTCTTCCCTTCTCATTTTAAAGGCAGAGGTGCAGGCAGCTTCTGCAGTCACTCCTTGCTCTTCCTCGCTCATGGAGGGTCCAGAGATTGATTGCAGGACAACCTGGGCTCTTCAGTTCCAGCCCAGAGGAGACAGTAATGACCCAAGATTGGCACCTGTGGAGTTCCAATGCCTTGGGTGCTGTCTTGTGGTCCCCTCAGTAGCCCAGCGAGGGGAGCACTTGTCAGAGGTGATGTGGCTGCCCACGCCGCAGGGCTAGCAAGAGACAGGAGCAGGATGGCACACTCCCCTACCAGGGAGAAGAACCACAGAAGCAGAGGAGGCAGAGTGAGCCATGGGCCTGATGGAGCTGGCCCAAGGACCAGATGCTGGTGGGCACCGAGCTGTCAGCACCTCCTTTCTCTGGAACCTGGGACCTGCTCTGCCCACAGACCAGGCAGCCACAAACACCCTGGGAGTGGGCTGACCCAAGGCAGACAGGAGTAGGGCTCCCTCACGCTGCCCCCAGAGCCTCCCTGTGCCCTGGAGGTCCCAGCTGGCCACAGAGCTAGGTGGCTGACTCCCACCCTCACTCGCCATTGCCATCCCTTCTTCCCTCACTGCCCCCTTCTCCAGCCATTTCCTGAGACCCCTCCCAGACCAACGCTTCATCCCAAAGCCTGTCTTGGGGTCTGCCCTGGGCAAATGCAGCCTGAAACACCACCTTTCTGGTGGGCTGGCCCCACCGTCTGCCTTCGCTGTGGGCTCCCAGCTCACTCCCAGGACAGCCCCTGGCCCCCCGTCCTCTCGCATCCCTACTCGGAGCAGGTCCCCTCCAGACCCTACTGACCATGCAGAGCTGCTCAGAGAGCACTTGGGCATAAGGGCCTGACAGCAGCTTGCCCAGGACCCAGCGGCTGCTGCATGCTCCCCGCCTTTCCTGAGAATCCCCTGTAGGAACCTTACCTTGTATGGGCTGCCCCCGCCCAGCCTCTCCTCCTGTCCTGTGCTTCCTGGGCACATCGTCTACATAAACCGTTTCCCCAAAGCCTTGCACCAGGGCCTGCTTCTGGGGAGCACAGTGTATTAGGATGGAGGGTCCCCTGGCACTGGCTGTGAGGTCTCTGTGGTTCAAGCTGGAACTGAATATCAAAACCCCCTGGAGTGAGGTGCTGCTGCCAGCCGTGAAAGCCCGTCCATCCTTCTGCTGTGATGACCAAGCCAAGGCTGACCCCTCTAGTGTCTCCACAGGAGCCCCATAGCAGGGAGTGCTGCCCCAGGCCACCAGCCGGGCCTCTGAGGGACATCGTCGCCGGGCCACGGATGGAGGCCATGACGGCTCTTGATAAAGCCCTTGCTTGGTAGGCTTCATCTAGGTGCCAACTTACCCTGGGAGAGCAGCAGCCGCCACAGCAGCAAGACCACACCCCACGACATCCAGCGTGACCCACACATTCCTCCCCACACTTCCCCCTCCACCCTCTCTCCCCCTCCTTGACACAGGCATCACCTTTAGGGCCCTTCCTGTGTCTCCTTCTCTCCAGTGCAGGAGGATTCCCTCCCTCCATGTCTGTCTCACTTGTCGAAAGGAAGCAGATGCTATTTCCAGGGTTAAGCGTGTGTGCGCCAGGCTCCGGGATCCTGCTCCAGTGGCCCTGGGTGGTGGACCCTTGTGTTGCCGTATTTCAGAGTTGCAGTAAATGAGGCTTGAGGAGTGTCTGTACCTCACGCATGGACTTGAGCGCAGGTCAGCCTGACCCCTAAACCCAGAGTATTCCGCAGGACACCACCATATGGTGCCAGATCCATGCAGCACAGAGGCTTCAGGAGCCGGGCTCTGAAGGGACTGATGCAGATGGACAGCTAGTTTCACTCGCGGCCAGGAGGAGCCTTTGCCTTTTTTGCCAGGGTCTCCTCCGTGGCTCGGGTGAAGACTACCAAGCCCTTCTCAGAGGGATGCTCCTAACACATTGCCCGATACACATCGCCTTGCAGTGTCACTAACTACACCCAACAGTTATCAAAACTGTTTGAGGCTTTTTAAAAATGTTAATAGCTTTGGGGGCACAGGTGGGTTTTGGTTACATGGGTGAATTGTACAGTGGTGAAGTCAGACTCATGTCGCTTTTCATTCCTCGTCTCCCTCCCAACCTCCCCCTTCTAATGACACAGTGTTCATTGTACCACTCTGTGTGCTCTGCACACCCACAGCTCAGCTCCCACTTACCAGTGAGAACTGCAGTATTTGGTTACCCATTCCTGAGTTACTCTACTTAGAAAAATGGCCTCCAGCTGCAGCCAAGTTGCTACGAAAGACATTGTTTCATTCTTCTCCATGGCCCAGTGTATTCCACGGTACGTACATCCCACACTTTCTCTGTCCACTCGTTGGTCAGCGGGCACTTAGGCTGGCTCCGTATCTTTGCGATTGTGAATCGGGCAGTCAACACCCTTGTGTAGTTGTCTTTGTTGTAAAACTTCTTCCCCTTCGGGTAGACACCCCGTAATGGGATTGGAAGAATTCATGACTAAGACCCCAAAAGCAAAGGCAAACAAAACAAAAACAAATAAATGGGACCTAATTAAACCTTTTGTACAGCGAAAGAAGTAATGGAGCAGACAGGCAACCCACAGAATGGGAGAAAATATTTGCAAGTCATCAAGATGCTTTTCTGTTTTCTGTTTTTGTTTTGAGACCAGGCTGGAGTGCAGTGGCACAATCTCGGCTCACTGCAACCCCCACCTCCCAGGATGAAGCGATTCTCCTGCCTCAGCTTCGAGAGTAGCTTGGACTACAGGCATGCACCAGCACACCAGGCTAACTTTTGTAATTTTTGTGGAGACGGGGTATCGCCATGTTGGCCAAGCTGGTCTCGAACTTTTGACCTCAAGTGACCCACCTGCCTCACCCTCCCAAAGTCCTGGGATTATAGTCATGAGCCACTGCACCCAGCCACTCAAAATGTTTTTAAATACATTGTGATGTGTTAATATGGTGCTTCTTTATTAACATCTTAAACAGCAAGTTCACTGGACGGTCTAAGAATTACTAAAATTTCAAAGTCCCAACATGCCTGCAACCCCCATTCGTAATAAAAAACCTCTGCTGTCTCCATGGGAAAAGTCGCCGTGGTGGAACCCAATTCAGAATCAAAACTAATGCAAAATCTGAGTTTGAAGCTGGTAGAAATAAAGATGAAATCTGTTTTCCTTCCAAGTACAGGGTCATCTGAATTTTACGCCCAGCCCCTCAGGAATCCATGAACCCCTGGCTAACATTTCCGCAGACATGGGACCCCTAGCCCAGCTCCTGCCCAGGGTTTAAGTCATCCCATGCCTGTGACCAATCCAGCTGTGCAGAAAACAGCATAGCCATGGGGGTCGGCTGACAACCCTCTGAGTCCCTGGAGGTCTCCACCCTCCCTCTGCTTCACCTCCTTCCTCTGCGGCATAAGAATTCCAGGCACAGCCAGGCAGGGCATGGAGGCATTAAAAGCATAGGTTTGCAGGCCAGCAGCAGCATCTGGAGGGCTGTGTGAGGCCCAGGAATCCGCATTTAAACAAGCCCACAAGTGAGTGCATTGCATTGCCTATGGGCCATGCTTTGGGAAACACTCCTCCAAATTCAGTGACTTCCTTCCAGTCCCCAAACCCCCTCCTCCAAAGTCACACCCTAACCCCTTCAGGCAGGAGACCCCTGCCCCCACCCTCCAGGAGCGTCAGCCCCAGAAATTCTGCGGTGTCTCAGTCTTCCACAGTCACCAATCTCCACACCATGATAGGCCTCACCTGCACCCCTCACAAGCAGTCCCAGGGCCCGCCCTCCAAGAGATCAAGGCAGCGACTTGGATGCCAGAGGATGGCTGGCTGTTTCCTCCAGAGACGAGGCGAAGCCCGGGAGAACACTGCCGGCAGCACTGGCTCGGGCTGCCTTCCCCTGCAGGGAGGCTGAGCCTGGGCGAGGGAGAGGGAGTCAGAGTCCGGTGGGAAGCCACAGGTTCTGCTGTGCTCAGCAGGACCCAGGGACCTGCCAGGGAGGCTGACAGAGCTCCGTGGAAGATGTAGAGCCTTTCTTCTGGTTGAGCCAATACTGGAGGTGGAGCACCGAGGGGTGGGGGAGGAGTGAGGGGAGGAGTGGGGCAGAGGAGGAGAGGCAGAGGGAGCAATGTCCTCCCAGCTGGTACCATTTTCTGAGCCTCCCACACCCGGACTCTGCACCTGCTGCAGGACTTTATATACATTTCCTCACTTCACCCTCAACATACCCATTTCACAGAAACCTAAAGAATAAAGAGTTAACCCTTGACCCACGGCCCACAGTGCCTGAGGGGCAGACCCAGACATGGAGCCCAGGAGTACGGCTCCACTCGTAGGGGAAGCAGAGGAGGCTTAGTGGGAATTTGGGGTGCTTGCGAGGGAGCCCTCAGATCCCCAAGTCCCAGGCAGAATGACACTGGATCATCGCAAGTCCCCAGAACCCCTCTGAAAATCGTCCTGCCCGAGCCCTGCAGGGAGCTCAGATCCCCAAGTCCCAGAGGAAACTGGAGCCCCCAGAACCCCTCTGAGAACCGCCCTCCCCGAGCCCCGTGTGCAGGTGCCACATTGCCCTGCTCTGAGCAGCATTGAGGAAGGGCCCCAAAAGGGAAGCCATAGTCCGTCTGAAGCTGCCTCTCCATGTCCAGCGGGCTCAGCCGACCAGCACTGAGGTCTGTGCAGAACTCACAGAGCTTTCCTGCTGTGGGATCGGAGCGCACATCTCACCCCTGAACCACCTCTCAGAGATGATGAGCCTTCCTGTGGGGCTATTGACTGTAGGCCACCCCTTCACCAAGCCCCGGCCCAGCGTCACAGAGAGAGAAGGTCGCAGCCAAGGGGACCCAGGGGCCAAGGTGGCTCCCTTTCCACTGCATCTCCCAGTGAGAAAGTTTTTAAAGAGTTAATTCACCCAGCACTTTGGGAGGCCGACGAGGGTGGATCACGAGGTCAAGAGATGGAGACCATCCTGGTCAATAAGGTGAAACCCCGTCTCTACTAAAACTACAAAAAATTAGCTGGGCATGGTGGCGCGTGCCTGTAATCCCAGCTACTCGGGAGGCTGAGGCAGGAGAATTGCCTGAACCCAGGAGGCGGAGGTCGTGGTGAGCCGAGATGGCGCCATTGCACTCCAGCCTGGGTAACAAGAGCGAAACTCCGTCTCAAAAAAAAAAAAAAGTTAATTCAAAGCTGATTTTTTTTCCTTGTTGTTATCCTGACAGAATTTTCATGGACCCTTTTGATCCACATAAAGGAATTTGAAAAGCGAATGACCTAGTTTGGCCCCATATTTACGAAAAGAGGAAACAGCCAGCTTTCTCTAAAGCCTGCACTTGATCTGATGTAAAGGAATAAGAAAAAAAGAAAGGAGGGAGGAGGCGTGAGAGGGAGGAGCAGCTTTGAGGTTGAGAGGCCACAAGGGATGTGTGATCAGCTGGTCCCTGAGAGCGCTGAGGAAAAGTAATTATACTCCGTATTTAAGGCCAGACATAACTTCGCTCTTCCACAACGAACAGAGCTCACACTCTTCAGGCTGCTGGCCTAAATTACGCGGGGACGGAGACCTGGAAACAAGTCTCCAGCCCGTCTCAGAGCCAGGGAGCAGAGACCCGCTGCGGCCACAGATGGTCAGTTCCATAAGCCCTCAGGATTCTCAGAAAGTGAAACTCTCGTGTCCATCTGGAAAGTAATTGCCAGGGAACGTCCCCTGAGAGTCCTGTCCTCCTCCTGCCCCAGCCACTAGGCGGGCAAATTCTGGGGGAAAGTGACAGAAGACGCATAAAGCCGTACAAAGAAAACACACCGAGAGGCCCTGCACTGAACGAAGAGGGCTGGTTTTCTGCAAAACGCTGCAGTTCTCTGGCCTCGAATTCAGGAATATTCCTTTGAGTCTCCAGGAAGGAGAATGGAGTCGAGAGCATTTCCTAAATATATCTAACTGTGGAACCCTCTATTATGGGTGGCACTTACTAAAACTTTGCCAAAGCACAAAAAGTCATCTGGAAAATCAAGCCATTTGTTGAATAATTCAGGACTGGCTTTGCACTGTGATACATAATGCCAGTAATTATTTTTATGTATGTATTTATTCTTCACCTGATTCTTTTTTCAATATATGTTCTATTGCAGTAATTATTAAATAAAATTTAACTACCAAATAGCATAGACGCCTTTCTTTCGTCTACACGTACGGCTGCCACGGGCCCCTGGTGGCTCTGTCAGTCCTGTTCCTCGCTCTGCCAAGAGGCAGAGTAACAACCGCATGCTCATGGGCGGGTGACCCAGGCCGGGACCCTAACCTACCACCCCCGCACAAAGTGTTTGCTCCGGAGGTGGCTCTGCTCCCACGCAGGGCCAGGCGCCTTCCATGGGGCAGCTACATGACCAATGAGGAAAGCCTCTTTCCATCAGGATGGCGGCAGGGAAAAAGACCTCAACAGCAGGTGAAGAAGCCACCAGACCCAGAGGGAAACTGAGGGCAGTGAGGGTGAGGGGACCCTGACGTCTTTGCACCCCTAAATGTTGCCACCTCTAGATCGAGCCCTGAGCCTCCCAGTTGCAAGAGTCACGATGTGCCTTTTTGTGCCCACGTTGGTGTAAGTGG
>CM052652.1:149315167-149333656 GCA_028533165.1 Leontopithecus rosalia | reverse complement strand
GCTGTGGAGTACCTCTCTGGCCTTTGTGAATTATTACAGTTAGAGGTCTACCAAAGAAACTGCGGGCTGGGATCCCTGCCGCCCCCCTTGCTAGCATCTCTGGGCCTGGGCTTCCTCATCTTTAAAGTCTCTAGGCACAGAGCTGCTCTGAGGAGTAAATGAGAGGATGCAGGCTCCGGCTCACACAGGGCTCTCCAGGAAGGCTGTGATCTCCACCGTGGGTGTCCTGACGATTTCCAGTTCAGCCCTGCTGGACTTGGACCTGCGGTCCTGGACTTGACTATGACTCTCCCGGTATTTTAGGAATTTTTTTTTTGAGAACAGACCTCATATTTTATGCATTATTTCACTCAGCATTACCTATTTGGGAAACAGGGTAAGTGTTATACGTGTATATTTAAATCTGATTAAAGTTGATTCTCTCAAAAAAAAATGCCCCTTTGAAGCAGGCAGGTGGGGCACCATTTTTTATAGTTACAAGCAGGGAAAATGAGGTGCAGGGAGCTTAAATGGAGGCTCCTCTCAGCAAATAGGGTGTTCCTCTTTTTACGAAGGCACAATGCAGAGACCAGAGGCTGCTGTCTGCATCTGAAGATTTACCTGCAAGATTAAAATAGTGGGTTCGATGGTTCAGCGAAGGAAGCCCAGCCATCGCATCCACTGGCCTTGAACGCTGGCCTGTCAGCATCGCGCGGACCTCAGAATCCAAAAAGGAGAAAGGAGACATCAGCTTCACTTAGAAAACAGGGTTTTCTTAATTGAAAAGAAAAACCTCCTTGAAGTACTTTTCTTGTGACATTGCTGTAACAAACTTCTTCCTTTAATCTTTGAGAAGGAGAAAAGTGTGCTCCCTGCACTGCAGCAGAAGTCAGCACACTTCCAACCCCAGAGGGAACCATCATGTTCATCAGACATGCGAGTTCTCTCTCCTGTGATCTGACTGCAGTATTTGGGCTTCCTTACAGCATGGTGGTCTCAGGCCAGTTGGACCTCTCATATGACAGCTGGCTTCCACAAGAAAGCATTCCAAGAAGACGAAGCCCCACGTAGAAACATTGACCAGGTCTCTGCCTGTATCACATATTCTAACATCCATTCTAAGGAAGTCACATGGCCAAGCCCAGAGTCGATGGGGAAGGGGCCTTCACAAGGGTGAGAACGCTGGACGGTGTGTCTCACTGGGGCTGTGGGCTTATTTAGAAAATCCTACCATAGCCTCTAACTTCCGGTTCCCACCAGAAGTTATTCAACCGTCCTTATCTGAAGTTCAATTCCCTTAGAAATTATCTTGCCTAATAGCTCATTTGAGGGAGTCTTGGATCTCTTGCAATTATCGGAAAACTGCTTTCTGAATTCAGCTTCATTAGAACATTTAAAAGGAAACAGTTCATTAGAAGTTCAGAAATACTCATTGTCATGCAAGACTTGCTTGCTTAAGTTATTACATTGAAAATTAATTAATTCTTTTAGTCATGTTTTTTAATGGAGGAGGAATTTAATTCTTTGAATAACATGACTAATTTCTGCTGAAGACTGACAGCTGTGGATATTAATCACTGTTCTCATTTCAGAAACCATTCTCCCAGCCCAATTTCATTATTTCACAGCTAAATGGTCCTGAGGACCTATGACCAGATACAAGCTAGGGTACTGTCATTACCAAGAGGGTGACAAAGGGGTTGGGGGCTTCATCCAAACCCTGGAGCTTTCACCATCCCACACTTAGTGGCCTGGCAGCATCAGCCAGCAGCATCACTCACAGTACACACTTGCTCCCACACTTGTATCTGGGGTGGCTTTTAAGAAATGGGGAAAAGATCACTTTGGCATTTTCCTTAAAACGTTTTGTCTGCATATTTTTATTAAAAACTGAAAGAGATCATAAAATGATCCAGCCAGATCAAAAGAATGTGCAATGAAAAATCTGTTTCTTTCCAAACAGCAAGGCTGGATGTGAATCCTCAGCATTCCCGAGACAGTGAGTCCAGTTTCTCGCTGTGTGTGCATGTGTGTGTGTCTGAGTGTGTCTCTGTTTCACATTCACTTTTGAATGTTTGCTAAAGAAGACTTCAAAACTTAGCAGCTTAAACAACGAGAATTAATTTGAGCCAGGGCTCAGCCGGGCAGTTCTTCAGCTCTAGGTGTGTATGCAGGGGCTCTGGAAATCTAGGCTGGAAGCTACTTTCTCTGAGCTCCTTGAAGATATCATTGCACTGTTTTCAGGCTTCCGTTGCTGCTGTTGAAAAGTCAAATTAAAGCATATGTTTTTTTCTGGATTCTTTTAAGATTTTTGTCTTAGCTTTATTATGATGTACCTAGATGTATTTTTCTTCCTACTCAAAGCCCTATTTCTTCTGGTCTGTGGCCGATGCCTTTAACCAGTTCTATAAAGTTTTCAGCAGTTATCTCTTTACGTATTATTTCTGTCCTATTTATTATTCTGCTCCTCTTTAGAATCTAATTACACAACATTAGATATTTTCCATATGTTCTATGTCTCTTAAGGTCTTTCTCTATTTTTAATTCCTTTTTCTCTTCATGCTTTAATTTAGATATTTCTTCAAGTTTATCTTTCAATTCACTTTCTCTTTAACTGTGTCCAATCTGCTGTTAAGCTCATTCACTGACTTCTTAATTTTAGTTATTTTATTTTCCAGTTATAAAAATTGTATTTGATTCTTTTTTAAAAGCCTCTGATTTCTGGCTACATGTCACACTCTGTTCTTTAATTTTCTTTAACATATAAAGTGAACTTATTTTAAAGTCCGTATCTAACAACTCCAATATGTGGGTCCCCTATGGGTCTGTTTCTAATGTCTTTTGTTAATGCTGCTGTTATTATTGTATTTCATTTATGTTGTCTTATTTTGTGTTCAATTATTTTATAAAATGCTCTACTTCTAGTTAGAAGTTATGTTTTTCAGAAAGCGTTGATGAGTGGCTGTTCTTCAGATCTAGGCATGTTTGAAAATATTTCTTTTGCTTTTATATCAAATAATTATTTACAAATTTAATTCTTGCATTATTTTTCTCTAATAAACCCAATCATACCGCTTGACTTGCTTTTTGCATTCAATATTGCTGTAGGAAAGACTGAGATCAAGCTAATCTTCCTGAGTTTGTGTAACTTGTATTTTTTTTATGTGAGACCCTATAGGTATGTTTCTTTATCTTCAAACACTGAAATCTTCACCAACGTATTTCTTGGTAATATTCATTCAATGTCAGTTTTTTCAAGTTCTAGCATTCCTTTCCATTCTATTCACTTAGGCTGCTCCTAGGTCTACTTCCTTTTATTATATTTTCAACATATTTTATTCTTCTTCACTTCTGGAATTTTCTTGTTCTCAGGCACACACACACACACACACACACACACACACACACACACACACGTGTATAGTTGAATCTCCTTTCTTCTCCATTTGTTCATTCCTTTTGGCTGCTTTTGGTTGTTGGGTAATAGTGTAAATATCTTTATGCTGATATTTTCAACTAGAAGCAATAAAACTGGGATTGAAACCTTTGTCTGCCATAGATCTTCAAAGTCTATCATAATTAAGTACTTTGAAAATGAGTACAAGAAAAGACTGTAGTGTTTCTGCAGTTTACTGTTTCCTTTTTCTTGCCTTGGCCCTTAGGCATCTCACAACAAAATACAGAGGTCAGTTTTGGTAACTCTAGTTTTCATATTGCTCTCGAATCGGCTTCTTTTGATTTTTTTCACAATGTAGATAGCTACTTGAAGTGTCTTTATATGCCACTTGAAATCCTGTCTGTAAGCGTGTCAGGTATACCTGAGCATTTTTAAAGTTCGATAGGATCACTAATTACTTAAGATGTGAACATGATGCTGTAGTCTTTGAATAAATGCAGGAGACATCTCCCAAGAGGGATCGCCCTGCTGCTCATTCTAGGGGTACCCAGTAGCAGTATTTTAGACAGTCAAGGGAAGGATCAGGACAGGCGCCAAGGAAAGTGATGTCAGCAGCTTGGCCTGTGTCCCACCTCTGTGGTACCGGGAGAGCCAATGCCCCTGCTCCCCTGGGACACCACCTGCAGCTGAGTGGTCTTGCAAAGGCCCATGAGTTTCCACCCTGAGTTTCCCAGATTTTATTTGTGGAGTGAGGAAGGGAATGATATTCTTCCCTGTAGGACATTGTGGGGAGATGTGTAGTCATATTACCTGTCCTTTCCCAGGTTACAAAAAGACATCACTCCAACCCTTACCATTCTGCTCTAGATTAAATGCAAACATTGACCTCCCTACACAGCAGACGGAGGCCTTACATGGAGGTCGTAGTCACGAGAGCATTGAACTCAAGAGGTCTAGGTCCTTTGTAGCCAGTCAGTAACTGTCGGTATTGAATGCCAATAACAGGTACAGATCCTTCTGAAATCCCCTCCTCATAGTGCCTCAAAGTCACCCGAGCTGGACCTTCCCAGGGCCTGTGACACTGGTTTACATGTGCATCGTGCTCAGTGTTCACTTTAGACTTGGTCTCAATTATCTTGTGCCTGTGACCATCCCCATTCCTTAGTTGTATGCCATCAGAGGGCTTTTAGCTCTCGTGGTAACCCCATGATCTCCCCACCTGAAATACAGCAAATGCTCCAGTAAATGAATTACAATGGCAGAACTTGGCACGGAATGCATGTTCAAGATGTGAAATCCATGAGTGAGTGAGGAACGGAGCAAATGAGTAAGTGAATGGATGCCGTGAAGACATCTGGCAAGTTTTCTGAAATTAAGCACACACTCTGTGCCAAGCGCCATGCTGAGTTCTGTTTATAGGAGAGATAGAGGTTGGCATGGAATTCTTGTTTACAGCAAAGAACACTCTCTTAGGCACTAGACAAGGTAGTTTACTCACAGAGGCTAGAATAATTTCCCGTCACTGGGCGTAGAGCTCTTGGAGAAGAAAATGCTATATGGGCAAAGAAAAATAAATCATTGTAAATTTCTGTATTATATACCTTTCAGGAGCCTAGACAAGCCACACTCCTACTGGGTAAGGCAAATCATGATATATAATTTGGCATCATCATAAAAGGCAGCACATGAAATCTGACACAACATAAAGTTCACTCTCTTAAAGTGTACAGTTCACGGAGTTTTAGTATATTCACAAGGTTGTGTAACTATGACCACCATCAAATTCCAGAACATTCTTATTACCACAAATCTAGTTTCTGTCTTTTCTGTTTTTCATGTTGTGGATATTTTCTATCAAAGGGATCATCTAAGAAGGCCTTTTGTATCTGCCTTCCTTCACCCTGCCTGATGTTTTCTAGGTTCACCCATGTTGTAAAATGTATTCATTCATTCATTCATTCCTATATCTGAATGATAGTTCGTTGTATGGACATACAATGTTCTCTCTATCTACTCACCATTTGATGGTCATTTGGGTTGTTTTTGCCTTTTCGATGTTATGAATAATGCCATTTGAAGCTTCATTTACAAGGTGTTTTAGTGAATATGTGTTTTCAGTTTTCTGGGATATGTACTCATAAGTGGAATTGCTGGATTATAGAGTAACTCTTTGTGTAACTGTCTGAGGGACTGCCAAACTCTTTCCACAGCCGTTTCATCATTTTATATTCCCACCAGCAATGAATGAGCATTCAAATTTCTCCACATCTTGGTCAACACTTCCTACTATCCCTCTTTTTATTATAGTCATTCTATAGCTATAGGAAGTAGTATCTCATTGTAACTTTGATCTCCATTTCCTTGATGACTAATGTCACTTAGTATCTTTTCATGTGTTGGTGGCCATTACTATATCTTCTTTGGAGAAATGTCAATTCAAGTCATTTGCCCATTTTTGAAATGAGGTTGCCTTTTATTGAGTTGAAAGAGTTGTTTATACATTCTGGATACTAGATGCTTCTCAAATATATGATTTACAAGTGTTTTCCCCTATTTCACGGGTTATCCTTTCACTTTCTTCTTGGTGTCCTTTGATTTGCATAAGCTCTTGATTTTGATTGTCTTATACATTTATTTTTGGTTTGCTGTGCTTTTTTACAATTTTATTTTTTATTTCAAAATGTTTTTTTTGGAATAGGTGGTGTTTGGTTACATGGATAAGTTCTTTAGTGATGATTTCCAAGATTTTGGTGCGCCTATGTGCAATATTTTATCCCTCACCCCCTTCTACCCTTTTCCCTGATTCCTCAGAGTCCATTGTATTATTCTGATGCTTTGACATTTTTATAGCCTAGTTCCCACTTATGAGTGAGAACATAGAATATTTGGTTTTCCATTGCTTAATTATTTCACTTAGAATAATGATCTCCAATTCAACACAGATTTCTACAAATCCCATTATTTCATTCCTTTTTATGGCTGAGTAGTATTCCATTATATATCACATTTTATTTATTAACTCATCAATTGATGGACATTTGGGCTGGTTCGATATTGTTGCAATTGTGAATTATGCTGCCATAAACATGCATGTGCAAGTATCATTTTTGTATAATGACTTCTTTCCTTTGGTCAGATACCCAGTAGTGGGATTGCTGGATCAAATGGTAGATCTACTTTTAGTTCTTTAAGGAAGCCCCACATTATTTTCCATAGTGGTTTCTCTACTTTACCTTCCCACTGACAGTGCAAAAGTGTTCCCTTTTCACCACATCCATGCCAACATCTATTTTTTCCTTTATTCTTTGATTACGGCCATTCTTGCAAGAGTAAGGTGGTATCTATCACACTGCGGTTTTGATTTGCATTTCCTTGATAATTAGTGATGTTGATATATTTTATATGTGTTTGCTGGGTATTTGCATATCTTCTGTTGAGAATTGTCTATTTGTGTTTTTAGCCCACTTTTTGATGCGATTGTTTTTGTATTCTTGTTGATTTGTTTGAGTTCATTGTAGATTCTGGATACTAGTCCTTTGTTGGATGCACAGTTTTTGAAGATTTTCTCCTACTCTATGGGTTGTCTGTTTACCCTGATAACTTTTTTTTTTTTTTTTGCTGTACAGAAGCTTTTTAGTTTAATTAAGTCCCATCTATTTTTATCTTTGTTTTATGGCATTTGCTTTTTGGGTTATTGGTCATAAAGTCTTTGCCTAAGCCAATGTCTACAAGGGTTTTTCAGATGTTATCTTTTATAATTTTTATGGTTTAAGGTCATAGATTTAAGTCTTTGATCCATCTTGAGTTGATTTTTATATAAGATGAGAGATGAGAAACCAGTTTCATTCTTCTACGTGTGGCACCATTTGTTGACTAGCATGTCCTTTCCCCACTTTATGTTTTTGTTTGCTTTGTTGAAGTTCAGTTTGCTTTAGGTCTTTGGCTTTATTTCTGGGTTCTCTATTCTGTTCCATTAGTCTATGTGCCTGTTTTTATACCAGTACCATGCTGTTTTGGTGTCTACAGTCTTACAGTATAGTTTGACATCAGGTAATGTGATACCTCCAGATTTGTTGTTTTTGCTTAGTCTTGGTTTGGCTATGGGGGCTCTTTTTTGATTCCATATGAATTTCAGGATTGTTTGTTCCAGTTCTATGAAAAATGATGATGTTATTTTAATGGGAATTGCATAGAATTTGTAGATTGCTTTTGGCAGTGTGGTCATTTTCACACTATCAGTTCTACCCATCTGTGAGCATGGGACATGTTTCCGTTTGTTTGTGTCAACTATGATTTCTTTCAGTAGCATTTTGTAGTTTTTCTTGAAAACTTTCACCTACTTGGTTAGGTATATTTCTAAGTATTTCATTTTGTTTACAGATACTGTAAAAGAGGAGGTCGAGTTCTTGATTTGATTTTCAGTGTGGTCGCTGTTGGTATAGAGCAGTGCTACTGATTTGTGTACGTTAATTTTGTCCTGAAATTTTACTGAATTCATTTACCAGTTCTAGGAGCTATTTGGATGAGTCTTTCAGGTTTGTAGTTATATAATCATATCACCGGTGAACAGTGACAGTTTGGCTTCCTCTTTACTGATTTGGATGCCCTTTATTTCTTTCCTCTTGTCTGATGGCTCTGGCTAAAACTTCCAGTACTATGTTGACTAGAAGTGGTTAAAGTGGGCATCCTTTTCTTGTTCCAGTTCTCGGGGGAATGATTTCAACTTTTCTCCATTCTGTATAATGTTGGCTGTGAGTGTGTCATAAATGGCTTTTATTACCTTAAGGTAAGTCCCTTCTATGATGATTTCACTGAGGTTCTAATCATAAAGGGATGTTAGATTTTTGTAAAATGCTTTTTCTGCATCTATGAAGACAATTGTGTAATTTTTGTTTTTTATTCTGTTTATGTGATGTATCACATTTATTGATTTGTGTATGTTAAACCTTTCCTGCATCCCAGGTATGAAACCCATTTGACAATGGTGGATTATCTTTTTCATATGCTGTTGATTTGGCTAGCTAGTATTCTGTTGAGGATTTTTTGCATCTGTGTTCATCGGGGATATTGATCTCTAGTTTTCTTTTTTTGTTATGTCCCTTCTTGGTTTTGGTATTAGGGTGATTCCGACTTCATAGAATGACTCAAGGAGGAGTCCCTCTTTCTCTATCTTTTGGAATAGTGTCAATAGGATTGGTAGAAATTCTCTGAATGTCTGATAGAAATCCACTGTGAATCCATCTGGCCCTGGACTTTTTTATTGACTTTTTTCTTTACCACCTTGTCATATCACTGGATCTTGTTTTGATCCACTCTTTCATTCTCTCTTTTAATTGGAGAGTTAAATCCATTTACAAACCTGCCTTCCCCACCGGAGATGACAAGGGTGGAGCACTGGCTTTCGCTTTTCTGTACACAGGGCGAACTATTACTCACTTCACTGCTTGCCAAGGCAACTCAAATAAAACTATCGGCCAAGTAGTTACGTAATTTGACTATCACCTTCTCTCTCTGGGACTCAGCTTTCTTATTTGCAAAATAACTTGGGACAGACTTTTAACATTCTTTTGAGCCATGTGCAAATGACACGCTGCATACCTGTGCAGGGAATCGCCTGATTCTAAACGTCTCCCACTGGTCCTGTGACTAGAATTGAGTGGAGAGACTGAAAAGCACTATTTTCCTGTTAGGCAAAATAATGGTGATTCATTTTCACTAGGCCCAAAATAGTCCGAGGTATCATCTAATGACCTCAGGTTGCTTCCAGTATCCGTCACAATATTGGTGTCCAGAGCAGTATTTCTGCTCAGGCAGAAACCTGAGACTGGGTCCTTCCTTCATGCAGGCCCCCAATGTGAGTCACCAGCACCTGTCACTTCTACCTGCCAAACGCTGGCACTCCCGCCTCCCTCCTCCCTGCTGTCACCCCTGCCTCATTCCCACCTTTCTCATTTCTCACGCTCCTGCTTCCTGTCCCTCTGCCTTCTCCATATGCCAAGTGATGCACTGTCACAGCACCCCAAAATTCCTTCCAAAATGGCCTTTGTCATCGCTGCCCTCTGTTGACATACTCCCTGCAAACTCCAGACCCCGCTCAGCCTCCTACCCAAGGCTTCTGTGATTAGACATCTTCCCACCTGCCAAGCTGATGGCTTCTCCTCCCCATTCAGATCCTCCACCAAATCTATTGCCATTTCCTGGAAACAGTGGGCTCTGGCCAGCTTCTCTCCCTCTGCACCAGCTGCCCCTCACTGAGAGCCCCACTCCCCAGGCTGCAGTTCTTCAACCACTGTGCTCCCTCCATAAAAGAATTTTGGCAAAGTCGTGAAACTTCTCTTACATGTATTTGAGATGACATTTAACTTTTTCACAGAAATCTATAGTTTTTCATATATTATAAAAACTGGAATTTTAAAATAAAACTGTTAGCTCTCTCTTTAGAATTTATGCAATAGAAAATAAATCCCACAGCAATTTAAAACTTAGCATTCATTATCCACTCTAACAGTCAGAAATTTTATCCCTTCTTTTTTTCAACTGGAACTCACAGTTCAATTCTACTTCCCTTGTTGAATTGTATTCTAATGTCATACAATTTTATGCTTGAAAGAGCTTTATTATCATCTCAAAAATTCTGGAAGAGAAACGTGTATATCAATCGAAATTATTTTGTTTCCTACAAACCAAAAGGCTCCAGATGTTTAATTTTTTTAATTGAGTTATCATGACAATGATCATTAATTGAGCAATTCAAAAAATGTAATAGAAATTTGATGAAGTATTATATATAAAAATAAGATTGCGTAGGGGATATTCCTTGTAATGAGATGATTCCGTGGCTGTTGCTCTGCTTCTTGAGCAGCTCATGTATCTGTCCCCTGCATCAGGAAGTGGACAGCAGGGATAGCAGATGCCCATAACTGGTGCAATTGCCTGGAAAGAGCTCAGGGTCCCCGTCACACACCCCTGGGGTTCATATTAATATTGACTTTTGCTGGTGGCCTATAAATTGTCTTCTTGACTAGGGCCTTGTTATAAATGAACAGTGCTTATTTTTAGAATTCAGGGAGAACTGGCATCAATTTTATTTTGTTTTTGTGGTTTTGTTTTATAGCTGTAAACACTGAGAAACTTTATTCATATCTGAGAGTAAGTGAGAATTTTGTTATGCCAATGGCATTCAGTTCTGGGGACTCCTTCTGTTATAGCCATTAGATCTGCTTTAATTTTGTTGAAAGCGAAGAACTGGAAACCACCTCCCTTAGAAAGGGACTTGTTTTCCAATCATTCAAATCTCTGTTGCTCAATCTCCTAGAATTCTGCTCAAAGGGCACTGTTACAAGACTCTCCGTGGACCATGCCCCAGGTGTCCCTCGTAGGGACTTGGTTCAAACTGCCAAGAGAAAGTCCTGGGTGTTATTTTATCATATGCTTTGAATTTATTTTCCTGAAGACCTTGAGGCTGAGGCTGAGGCTTCATCAACCCAAATGATGGAGATGCCATTCCGATGTCATGCTTGGAAAACCAGCACTGCAGCTTCGGTTGGTGCAATTCAACTGCCAGATGGGCTCCCTACCGGGTGAAGGCATATGGCATTTCTCAGCTCAAGCAAACGTGTGAATTGCGTGTTTCAAGACATACATAAAAACCACTGAGAAATAAATTGTGCAATGTATCTTATAAGAAAGGTAACTGAAATCAGTCAATATTAAAATGATAAAAACTGAATACAATAATTTATATTTATTTTATATTTAGTTATAAAGAAACAAGGTAAGTCTAACCCCTACTTGTTACTGAACATGGTATAATGCTGTCATGTAGCAAAATTATTATGTATGAAATAAAATGTATGATAAAAGCTTTAGTAAGCCTGTGGCAAAGGTATCCTTCTGGATATTTTGGGTTGTCTTGCTTAAATTTGAGAATAATCAGAATCATCTAATAAAGTCATAAGCAATGTCAAAAACTTTATGGGACATAATCAAAGTTTTTCTTTATGCTCAAGAAAACAGAAGGTAAAAGTGCCAGTACTAAAGGCTTGAATGCTTATGTATAATTTTATTTTTGTGAATGAGAAGAATACAGTCAATGTTTATTTTGATAAAGATGAGGATTGGTGGCCAGATGCAGTGGCTCACGCCTGTAATCCCAGCACTTTGGGAGGCCAAGGCAAGCGGATCACAAGGTCAAGAGTTCGAGACCAACCTGACCAAAATGGTGAAACCCCATCTCTACTAAAAACACAAAAATCAGCTGGGCATGGTGGCCCACACCTGTAATCCCAGCTACTCAGGAGGCTGAGGCGGGAGAATCTCTTGAATCTGACAGGCAGAAGCTGCAGTGAGCCAAGATCACACCACTGCACTCCAGCTCGGGGGACAGAGCTAGACTCCATCTCAAAAAAAAAAAATCCGTTTCACACTGCAGATGGAAAAAGAAAAAACAGATGAAGACTGGCTGGTCAGCGCCTAAGGACATCCTCTCTTGCCCCCAAGCAGCAGGCTGCAGACTTGTCAAACTTGGCTGTTCTGATAAATCATTCACAAACTTTCATCCCCACTGGTATTTGCTAATTGAATAATTAGATATAATTAATAACATCATGCATTAGCATAATTTTAACATTATGGGTGTCAAGAGGATACAATTTAATTAGAGGCTAACATTTCAGGCTTGGAATCAGCTGCTTAAGTTAACTGGAGCCTGTGCTTCCGCCAGCTGGAGGAGCATGAACTGTGTCCTTTTGATTCATTTTGCTGCGTTGCTAAGGTCTGGAAAAGCAGATAGGGAAACACGCCGAGTTCTTGAAATGTGGTGGCTGAAGAGAAATTCCCAGAAAACAGCACTGGTGCTTGTGTATGTGTATGAACATCTGCTGCATATAGAGGATATATGCTAGCTGCTCTCGGGGACACAAAAGACCCCATCTTTATGTCCATAGCCAGGAAGGTTCAAATGGTGCTTGCACAGAAGTCCCTGAAGCAGGGATCAAAGAATGACAACACCCATTGTCACACGGCTTAGTTGTGACAGATTCTCAGGATGCATGCCATCAGGAAATCAGGTGCTTTTTGATAAGGATGACTCTGGACGATATCACTAAGTGTAACTTCTGAAATTGATACCTTGCTACGACCTCCTGTAATAGAATTTACAGGTCCGAAAAAGAGACTGTCAAGACATTAATCATGATTTCAGACTTAGAAAAGATGGCCGTTAGGGAGATTATGACAGATGACTGCGGTGGGAATTGAAAGGATGGAGAGGTTGCCCCTGCATGAAGGTGGGAACTCAGTACCCCAAGACAAGGAACTCCTTTTATTTCTAAAGCATCTTGAACATGTCTCCCGTCTGTGTGCGTGTTGTTGACGTCTCTGGTGAGTGAAGTCAGTGCGGCTGTCTGGGCTGACCTAACCCGGTTAGAGGACTGCATTCTGAAGGAGCCTTAGATTCCTGGTTAGCACCTCCTGCTGCTTGATCCCCTCCAGGTTCCATTGTGAGGTACTATCCATCATGTTAGGTCAGGGTTCTCAATGGGGTCTCACAGATCTGAGCGTGGCGCAGAGGCTTCGGCAGCTCAGGAACGATCACCGGGAGGCGCCTGTCCCCAGGCCGGGACAGGTGAGTGGCAGGTTCAGGGTGTTGCTGCAGTGAACGGTACAGTGAGGGGCACTCATGGAATTTCCTAAGAGGTTGGTGGGCCGGCTGAGAAGTGACGTGGTGTCTGTGCTGCATGACGGGCCGTGAGCTCAATCAGGGAGCCTACAGCTAGTTGAGAGGGAACATCGGCAGCCGGCAGTGCCAGCTCCTGCCCTAAAGCAAGAGGAATAAGCTTTCGCACTGGGTCCAGGCCACAGAGTCTATAACAGGCTTTAGATGGAGTGGAGACAAAAGATAATCCATCCTGGATGCTGGTTCTGTGCTGACTTCTGCTCAGCCTGTCCCAGGAACGAGTCCCGATTCTACAGCATTCACTGTCCCTCACATGATGGCATGTCAACCTTGATGTTACCGTACAAATGACAGGCTCTGATGAACACAGCATTGTTTCCTGCTCTGGGGGACTGCCTTTCATCATCTGTATAAAGCACATATATCTTTTCCTATGGTATATAAGCCTCAGATCTGGGGAGTAGCGGCAGGCAGGTCTGCCTGTCCTGCAGCCTCTCAAGACTGTGCTTCTGTTACAAAGTTCTAATGAATTATTTTATATACACAGACTGGATTTGCCGGCCTTATCTTTTGGTTTCTTGGCATTTTTGCATTTGGGGGCCTCGTGGCATATTTGGCCCTTCCATGAAGTTGATTCAGAACCTTAAGGGTGTGTCCAGATCTCTCACACACAAATAGTGAATGGCTTTGATAGTTAGGAATGCGCAGGGAAGAAGCCACTGAGGAGTCTTCTTTAGGTCCCACAAGGCCTGCAGGTGAAGCAAAGGTGGCATGTGTAGCTTAGAAAGAGGAGCTCCGTTATCCACCAGCCGAATTTGTGTTCCAGCTCCCACAGCAGAGGGTCTTCCTGAGGACTGAGTTCATAATAACCTTAGAAAACTTAGCACCCATTGTCTGCAATATCCAGTTAACCTAGAAATGCTCTCCGTTGGTGCTGTGAGGGGTCTAGGACAAGCCTGTTTAGTCTTGTCTATTGGGAGGGAATGCCTTTCCCTCTTCTGGTAGGCCATGCCCTACATGATGGGCTGTGCTCTGACAATTGTGTGAAGTCTTGGCTCTGGGGCCTGGGGAAGGCAGGAGGGACTTCAGTGAAGCCCTGGGGTGTGCCTGGCCAGGGGCACTGTTGTTCTCCCAGGTGAAGGAAGAAGTAGTTGACTGATCTGAGGCACACTGAGAGGGTCCGACCAGAGCTCCACGGCAGTGAAGTGGGCAGCTGCAGGAGGAACGGACGGCGGGTGGTCCTGGGTTAGGGAGTACTGCAAAGTGAGAAATGACTAATGTGTTGATGCCCTGAAGTCTTGACCACGCTGATTTCTCTTCCATTCAGTTCCGTGGCAGGACAGGAGGGTTGCAAGGATAGATACAGGGCACGGGGAGGCCTGTGGCTTTAGGGCTTTGAACTCTAATTTGAGCCTGTCCTTCATGCCCAGCTTCACAGGATGGTGGAGAAATTTGGGTGACCGTTTGGTAGCCTCGATCTGAATTTTAATAGGCTGTATTAAAATGAATTTCTGGATGCTGGCGGAAGTTCTAGACCGTAGAGCGTCAGGTCCGGTGTCGAGACCTTGATCTTGGGTCTGCGTCTGATATGACAGAGCAGGCAAAGTTGACCCAGAGCAGACACAGCTTGATGACGCGCAGAGGAGTCCTCTGGGACTGCAGGAGATTGTCCTTCTGGTGCACAAATGTTCTGTTGCAATGTGAATGTCTCGCTTTTAAATTTCCGTAGGTCACAGAACAGCAGAGAATGTTTTCAGCCAAGGACCCAAAGGTTAAACAGTTCAGGGCCAGAAGCTCTGGAAAATCCAAGACTTGTCTGAACTATCAACCACCTGTGTGGTGTGTTCGCTCCCAAGTGCAGGTTAAGCAAAGGTGGCATGTGTAGCTTAGAAAGAGGAGCTCCATTATCCACCAGCCGAATTTGTCATTAATTCACCTTGAGTATTTCGGGAAACAGCAGGATATTGGGTGCACGCTCATCTAACTAGATTTTCTGATTTTTCTTTGTCTTGCTTTTCTTTTCCATGAAGGGGTGATCTTTATTCCAGCTTCCCTTTTGTTTACATATCCACAAGAATCCACAAGTATCCCAGCGGTTGGCTGGGCGGGGGTCCCCAGCTGTTTGATTTTTAGGCCCATGCACTTATCTGTGGGTCCTGTCTTGCTTTTGTTCCAAAGCCCTTTCAACATGCTCTGCCAGCGGTGGTGGTTCAGGTGAAAAGACTTCCTCCCATTCTAATTTCTGTTTTCGAGTTACATACACAGTTTGACAAAATGAGATGAAAGAGCTGCTTTCCCATCATCATCTTCTTTAGCTCCCTTCTAGTTCAGTCTTAACATTGCCTGTATTTTTATATTTTATTTATTTGCATGATGTAATTTCAGTCCAATAGATTATATTGGAAATGGTTCAGCCATAGCCTGTAGGAGACTTTACCCTCATTTACAGTCCCTTTTATGGCTCTTGAGCTTATTGTGAAAAGAGGGATCCTACACATCCCTTCCCAGTTTAGTCCAGTCAGCTCTTACTTCTAGGAGTCAGCATCTGAGGCTCTGATTAATATGTGTACAACCTGACAAAGGTCAGGTCACTGCATCAGCCAGGATTCTCCAGGGAAAGAGAACCGGTGCAGGGTGTGCGTGTGTGTGTCTCTGTGTGTATCTGTGTGTGTGTCTGTGTGTGTCTCTGTGTGTGTGTGTGTCTGTGTGTGTATCTGTGCATGTCTGTATGTGCGCATGTTGTCTGTGTACGTGTCTGTGTGTGTCTGTGTGTGTGCGTGTGTCTGTGCGTGTGTCTGTATGTGTGTGTCTGTGTGTATCTGTCTGCGTCTGTGTGTGTGTCTGTGCGTGTCTGTGTGTCCATGTGTGTCTGTGTGCATGTGTCTGTGTGCGTGTGTGTCTGTGTGTATGTGTCTGTGCGTGTGTCTGTGTATCTTTGTGTGTCTGTGTATATGTGTCTGTGTGCGTGTGTGTGTCTGTGTATGTGTGTGTGCGTCTGTGTGTATGTGTGTGTCTGTGCATGTGCATGTGTCTGTGTGTGTCTGTGTCTGTGTGTGTGTGTGTCAGAGAAGGAGAGAGAGAGAGGGAGATTTGATGATGGAAGTTGGCAAGTCCAGAATCTGCAGGGTGGGCCGGCAGGCTGGAGACCCAGGTGAGAGCCAATGCTGCAGTGGGTCCAAAAGCCTTCGGCTGCATCATTCATCTTGCTCTGAGAAGGTCAGACTCATAGTCTATTTAGGCCTTGAGCTGATTGGAAAAGGCGCACCCACGTTAGGGAATACAACCCGCTTTACCCAAAGTCCACCAATTTGAACAGCCTCACAGAAACAGCTGAAATGTTTGACCACATAGACTGGGAACCATTGCCCAGCCAGGCGGACTCATGACATCTCCCATCACAGTAGCCCTGGGAACTACGCACCATCTCCCATCACGGGAGCCCTGGGAACTACCCACCGTCTCCCATCACGGGAGCCCTGGGAACTACGCACCCAAAGTTTCTCTGGGAACAGTTGCTGGCTTTGTCTAGGTCTAGGGAAATCCTCAGTTAGAGCTTTCAATTCAGCCTGGTTCCCAGGTTTCAATTCTACGGCTGTCAGCTCTCCTGGCTTGTGGGAGCAGTAGGACTTTGGAGACAACAGCTATTTCGGGGCTCATACGAGCGTCATTGGTAAAAGCTAGACAGACAAGGGGAAGAGGAGGGAGGAGCTGATGAGGGTGCAGAGGAGAGGGCTGGAAGGAAAGCAAACAACGAGATATTCATGCAAGAGACTGCCACACAGCAACCGAAAGAAGCGATCCACGCTACGCACAGTGACAGGAGTTTAACAGCGGGGCAGAGTCAGACACGAGAGACAACGCACTATACTACACCATTTATACCAGGAGAAGGCCAGGAAACCCTACACATTAGGCAGAGGCGTCAGAATAGTGGTTACCTTGCGGCAAGGCGGAGCTGTGGACTGGGAAGAGACCTGACCGGTTCCCTGGGGACTGTGCACTCTGCGTCTAGACCAGGTGACAGCACAGAGTGGCAGTTAAGCAGGGTGGTGGTGATGGGGGTAGTAGTGACACAGAATGGTCATTAACGTGGGGTAGCAGTTACGTGGGGTTGTAGCTATTCAAGGTGGTCGTCACACGGGGTGGTAGTTATATGGGGTGATAGGTACTTGAGGTGGTGGTTACAGAGATTGGTAGATACACAGGGTGGTAGTTACACAGGGTAGTAGTTACACAGTGTGGTAGTTATTCAGGGTGTTAGTTGTGCTGGGTGGTAGTTACAAAGGGTGGTAGTTACTCAGGGTGGTAGTTACTTAGGGTGGTAGTTATTCAGGGTGGTAGTTGTGCTGGGTGGTAGTTACACAGGGTGGTAGTTACACAGGGTGGTAGTTACTCAGGGTGGTAGTTATTCGGGGTGTTAGTTGTGCTGAGTGGTAGTTACACAGGGTGGTAGTTACTTAGGGTGGTAGTTATTTGGGGTAGTAGTTGTGCTGGGTGGTAGTTACACAGGGTGGTAGTTACACAGGGTGGTAGTTACTCAGGGTGGTAGTTATTCGGGGTGTTAGTTGTGCTGGGTGGTAGTTACACAGGGTGGTAGTTACTTAGGGTGGTAGTTATTTGGGGTAGTAGTTGTGCTGGGTGGTAGTTACACAGGGTGGTAGTTACTTGGAGTGGTAGTTATTTGGGGTGTTAGTTGTGCTGGGTGGTAGTTATTCAGGGTGGTAGTTATTCAAGGTGATAGTTATTCAAGGTGGTAGTTACTTAGGGTGGTCGTTATTCAGGGTGGTAGTTGTGCTGGGTGGTAGTTACACAGGGTGGTAGTTACCCAGGGTGGTAGTTATTCAAGGTGATAGTTTTTCGGGGTGGTAGTTATTTAGGGTGGTAGTTATTCAGGGTGGTAGTTACTCAGGGTGGTAGTTGTGCTGGGTGGTAGTTACACAGAGTGGTAGTTACAAGGGTGATAGTTATTCAGGGTGGTAGTTACACAGGGTGGTAGTTACACAGGGTGGTAGTTACTCAGGGTGATAGTTATTCAAGGTGATAGTTATTTGGGGTGGTAGTGACACAGGGTTGGTAGTTACACAGGGTGGTAGTTATGCTGGGTGGTAGTTACACAGGGTGGTAGTTACTCAGGGTGATAGTTACTCAGGGTGGTAGTGACACAGGGTGGTAGTGACACAGGGTGGTAGTTACTCAGGGTGGTAGCGACACAGGGTGGTAGTTATTCAAGGTGATAATTATTTGGGGTGGTAGTGACACAGGGTGGTAGTTACACAGGGTGGTAGTTACTCAGGGTGGTAGTTATGCTGGGTGGTAGTTACACAGGGTGGTAGTTACTCAGGGTGGTAGTGACACGGGGGTAGTTACTCAGGGTGGTAGTTACTCAGGGTGGTAGTGACACAGGGTGGTAGTTACTCAGGGTGGTAGTTATGCTGCG
>CM052652.1:149298090-149309120 GCA_028533165.1 Leontopithecus rosalia | reverse complement strand
GGGATTACAGGCGCGCGCCACCATGCCCAGCTAATTTTTTGTATTTTGAGTAGAGACGGGGTTTCACCATGTTGACCAGGATGGTCTCGATCTCTTCACCTCGTGATCCACCCGCCTCGGCCTCCCAAAGTGCTGGGATTACAGGCTTGAGCCACCGCGCCCGGCCTGAGATGTTGTTATACGGCGACGTCTGTAAATGGAGATCCACAGACGGGGCTGGCCTTGAGGACAAGGACACTCAGACGCACCCCTGGGAGGAAGTCCCCTCCCTTGGATGCTGTGATTCAGACCAGCAGGAGGTGGAGAGGGTCGGTGCAGCACCCAGGCCATGACCCAGCCGTCCTCTGGTGTCTGAGCTGCGTTGTAACCAACACAGCAGGTACACGTGGTTTCATAACCCATCTCCTCCCTGCCATTTTGACCTAACTAACATCAGAAGACTTATTTTTCTCATGGCTTAAAATAGAAGGGGTGAGAGGTCATAAAAACAGACCCGGGCCTAAACACAGGCAGGGAAAAAAACGTGTGTTTTGGGGGCTGAGTGTGAGCGCCTTGGCCAGAGAAGCCTTCCGTTCCGTAGTCGGTGTTGAGCTTCTGACTGTTCTCGTGAAGAATGTTGAGTCTGCTTCTTTGTCGAGTACGGCTCTCAGTACCTTGATGGTGCATGGCAAACGTTAGATGACCATAAATGATGGAAATAACCTTTACAACAATGCAAAGGAATGTAATCCAGCCAGACAGCTATCGGCGCCGGAAAGAAAATGAACTATAAACCCCCGCGGTGCGGTGCATTTCCAGAGGAACAGTGCGGGGCAGCCAGTGTCTTGCAGAAGCCCGTCCCAGATCTGGGGAGGCAGGTGTTCGCGAGGCAGTGAGGACCCCCAGCTGTGCTGGCCCCGTCTGTGGATGACAGGGACGGTGGAAACATGGACCTTGTCCCTAAAAACTGACTGCAGGAGAAACAAAGCAGCTGCGGTGGCCCTCAGAAACCATCATGAGTCTTCCAAAACCTCAAACAGCAGTGGCTATTTTCCAGCCAAAGAACCGGCAAAAGCTGATGGGAAGCTCCATGCAGAGAGAAGAGAAATGCCAGCCCGTGGGTCCCAGCCTGTCTGACAGAGTGCAGAGCCCAGCACTGCAGACATCTCCAGGGTGTCTCAGGGAAAGCAGGTGGTGATGTGGCAGGGGACTGGAGCTCGGCAGAGCAGACCCTGCCCAGGGGTCACTGAGAACTGGGTCCCTGGTGGCCAGTACCCCTCCCATGACAGACTCCACACGGGAGCTGCAGTGCATGGACCCCTGAGGTATCCAGGCTCTCCAGCTGTGCCCCATGGGGGTGAAAGACCTCCCCCCGTGACCTGCAAGTTTCAAGGGGCATCCCCCTCCCACCGTCACTCCTGTGTCCTTCATCTTGCAGCTGTTTCATTATCTCCACCCAGACATTGAGCTGTGTGGACTGTGACACCCGCCCCCCTGATTGGCTGGATGTGAAGTAGATGTTCACGGGGCATGCAGGTGAGGAACCCGTTTCCCAGGGCCCCGGGAAGGCCTGCGCAGTGCACAGCCCGGCAATGCCCGGCAATGCTCGGTGCTTCTCGTCACCACAGGGTCTTCTCCCAGCGGGCTCCTCCACCTGGGTTTTCTCCCACATCCACACTGTCCAGTGTGGCAGCCGCAGTCATGGGCAGCTGTTCACTTTTAAATCGGTGAAAATTAAATAATATTAAGATTCAGTTTTGCATTGCATGAGCCACAGCCCAAGGGCCCCATAGACGCAGCAGGTGGCACAGTGAACAGCATCTCCATCCTCCATGAGCCTCTGCTGGGCTGATGTGGAACTTCCCTCCCCGGCTGCTGTGGGGTTCCCAGCTCCTCTCGCCCCTCCTTTCCTGGGCTACCCAAGGAGCTGCCAATCCTTCCCACTCTGTCCTGTGAGTGTGGCACACTGCCCGAACTGGAGCCAAGCCCTCCCCGTGCCCTGTGGAGCCCACAGGGCTTCCCTTTAATAGGCGTCACTGGCCACAGAAAGAAGCATTGAACATAACTTGCTCGTTTCTGGATTCGTCTGATTTCCAGCTTCCCTAGTAGCTTGTGGATGGCATGAAGCCAGTGACTAGCAGCCATGACCTGAGGCCTGCCTGCATGGGGTTTTGCCCATTGGGGAAATGTTTCCGGAGAGCACAAGTTGCCCTTGGGAACACGGTGGAGGGAAAGGTTGCCATCCTCATCAGCATGTCATCACGAATGTCACTCTCTGGGCCCTGTCTGGGCACTGCCAGGTGTGGCTGATGTGCCAGGCGTTCAGCAGAGAGGCTCGCATCAATGCCGCGTGTCCTGAGTGTGGGGTGGAGATGCGAGGGCCGGGCTGGAGCCTTTCCCTCGGCAGCTGTCCGGCAAGGTTGCTGAGAAGATACCATAGAGAAGCTTTGACCCGAAAGATGGATAGGTTAAAACAGCGACGGGTGATGAAAAGGCCTCTGCAAACACAGCCAGAGCGAAGGGAAAATCAGGGAGAGGTGGGGAGAGGCCTGGAGAGGCAGCCGGGCAACACCTGCCTTTGACAATTTCCGTTTGCATCTGCGTTCAGAGATGAAGTCAGCCTCTCCTTTCCCTTTCTCTAACTTTTCTTCTCTGGTTTTGGCATCAAGGTTTTACCAGTTTTATAAAATGAGTTTCTCTGTTCTCTGTGGATGGTTCTTACCTACTCATTTAACTATTGATAGAATTCATTTCTTTTTTTTTTTTTTTTGAGATGGAGTTTCGCTCTTGTTACCCAGGCTGGAGTGCAATGGCGCGATCTCGGCTCACCGCAACCTCCGCCTCCTGGGTTCAGGCAATTCTCCTGCCTCAGCCTCCCGAGTAGCTGGGATTACAGGCACGTGCCACCGTGCCCAGCTAATTTTTTGTATTTTTAGTAGAGAAGGGGTTTCACCATGTTGACCGGGATGGTCTCGATCTCTTGACCTCGTGATCCACCCGCCTGGGCCTCCCAAAGTGCTGGGATTACAGGTGTGAGCCACCGCGCCAGGCCCAGAATTTGTTTCTAAAGTAAGGTAGATTTTTTTCAGCTATACTTCCTTCCAGTTCCTGTTCCTTCCCAGAAGTATCCACAAACCTGTCTCCAAGCCAACAGCAGAGGCGACTTGGGCCTGCTTTGTGCTGTAGAAAACAGGATGCGGAGCCCGGCGTCCTTGCTCATCACCGTCTGAGATTCATGACCACCTGGGTCCGTCACGGCTTGTCCTTCTGCCTCTGGCACTCAGTGGGCTTCCAGCGTCGGTGACCATGAGTCAGGTCCCTTAGAACGTTCTTACAGAGGTGTTTGGCGAACACAGGAATACCTGTTGTTGGATATTCAGGAAAATAAATGTGCACTCCTTTACTGGAGCGGAACTGTTGGTGCGTGACGTTCCTGTGTGTTCAGCTGTAAGAGATGCTGACCTTCCCCAGTGCTGGCACGAATTCACATCCTACAGGGAGTGCGGGGGATTTTGCTTTTTCCACTTTCTTGGCCTCGTCTTGGCCTTGCTGGGGGGTCCGTGTACCACGTGTCCTAAGCGTCCTGGGTTGCTGTGTGCACACACAGCAGGCCTGGCCTCAGAAGCAGGGGCCCCATCTTCCCTCCTCCTCCCCACTCGCCAGCCACAGTGTCTGCCCCTGGGGGCAAGGTGTGCTTGGCAGGGCAGATGGGGGCAGAGACATCACAGTCGCCCCTGACTCAGGCTGTCGCAGGGGGCTCGTGCTCTCCTACAGGGCTTTCTCACCGAGGCATTTGCGGGTTCCCCTCAGGCTGACACCCCCGCCCGCAGCTTCAGCCTGCCAGCACAGGCCCTGTACGCATCCACTTGCCCTCAGCTGGGCTCTACTGGATGGGACCTAAGACCGTGTCTGGTCCCTGGGGACCACCTCGGCCTTTGTTTCCTGCCCAGCCAGGGCCTGGGCGTCTCCACAGAGCAGCAGCCTCCTGGCCCCGCCCCGAGGGTGCCAGCCGGCCACTCGCCTTGGGGACTCCACGCAGAAACTGACCGGCCACCCACCCACAGTGCATGGAGCCCGCAGCGTCCCATGGCTGCTGCTCCCCCACAGCCGGAGAAGCAAATGCCTTCTCCTATGGACGGGACCCAGCCCAGCACACCAGCAGTCCTTCAGAATGCTTCCCAGCCTCCAGACGCTTTGAGGAGGCACAGGCCTAGAGGCATCTAAGTTGGTTCTGCTCTCTTGTTTAGAAAACATCAAAGGCTGCTGTGGCTGGGGGCAGGGATGCCCATGTCACCATCCTAGGATGTGTCTCTTGTGACATGGAGCCTGGAGTGCATAAGAGAGAGAGAATAAGGAGGGAGGGAGGGAGGGAGGAGGAAAGAAGGAGGGAGGGAAGAGGGAGGGAGGGACAGGCCTTCAGCGTGCCAGCATATGCCAAGATACATTCTTGGATAAACCAGGGACCTCAGGTGGGCATGAGAAGCGGAGACACGAGGGGACTTGGCAAGGGCAGCCTGGACACTTCCCTAAGTAGAGCGAGACGTGGACCCACCGGGAGCGCTGGAAGGAAGCAGGGCCTAGAACCCACTCTCAGACAAGTCTGCCACCGCCATGGGAAGCCACTCCCTTCAGATAAAACCATTCCCAGAATGTGACCAATGGGCAGGGCTGGGGTTCCACCAGAGAGAAGTGCTGGTGGCTTTCGGCGTTAAACACCACCACCCGTGGAATGGAAATTGACTGCGTCCCTCCACAAAGCAGTCCTTTCTCAGCACGAAGCCATGAGCAACATGACATCCGAATGTGTCAACAGCTCTCGGTCCTTTGACAGCCAGCTCCTTTGACTTGGCCACTTGGTAGTGACTGTGCAACCTAAGGACGTGTGACCCAGTGGTGGCACGAGGTGGCTGGATCTCAGTTCTGATGTGACAACTTCAGCCTAAGCACGTTTGCTCTGGCTGTGCGTTCTGGGCTTGTGTAACCTTTACCTCCTCACTGTGAACGGCGCTGCACGTGGGGGAGGGGAAGGGGCTGCTTCCGTGACCGCGTGTTACTTTTGCTCTCAAAAATCAGGTCTTTGCAGCCAGGGAAGAGAAAGCAGGTCTTTTAATTCCAGAACCGTGGGGCACACATCACAGTCCAGGGTGAGATGTCCGTGGGCTGTGCAGGAGCTCAGCACCTGGCAGATTTCAGGGTGCAGGACGTCTCCCTTGGCTGCGTCTGAGGCCCTGCAGCCGGCCCTGCCGGGGAGCCCTGCTGCTTCCTGCGCTCCCAGTGATGATCCCCTGTGTTCTGAGTGCTAAGCTTCTGCCTGTGCCATGAGCTGAAACACTTTCTCTGAAGAGCCCTCGCGGTACAGAAATGGTGTGTTTGGGTCCTACTGAGCCCCTGCCCCCAGCCCACCACTGGCACGAGGTGCAGGCACCGGGCACTGCTCAGACCTTTTCCAACCACCTGCCCTTCCATTTTCCAACAAAGGCCAAACGAGAAAGTCACGACCTTCACTGGCAACCTGTTGGCAAAGGGGTAGGGAAGGAAAAGCGCAGCCAGAAGAAATAACAATCCTGACAAACTTTTGCACACTTACACACAACGTCTCGCCTTCAGCTCGGAGACTCTTGGACTCAGGCCAAGTTTTCCTGCTCTCACGCATAGCAAAAAAGCTTGTCAAAGACCTGGGAGCTTTCAGCCAGCAGCTGTCAGGATGGAAAGATGGAAACATGTCTTCCCATTTGCACCCCCTCAAAGGAATGAGCGAGCTGTTTCTCAGCCACAGTTATCCATTTTCTGAAACGAAAGATTCCTGTCAGGGAATCACCTTCATTGACCACGTTGTGTGTTTTGTGTATGTAAATGACACCACTGCCTTGTGGGAGTGGGCACTGGAACTCTGGCTTCTATGACACGCAGATGCCGAGGGATGTTGCTGAACGCAACCCGCTGAGGCTCCATCTGTTTGCTGTTCTGACACCTCCAGCGATCAGGCCCCCAACACTCCACATTCCCTGGGTCTCTTGTTAGAGCCAGACATAAACCTGCGGACCGAGTTCCCCCAGCGTGGAGAATGAAAATAAAGCGCAAATGTGATTCTGCAGTGGACACCAGCTTGGGCATGAGAGCTCTGGTGCGTGTGTGCCCAGAACCTGCAGAGTCGGTTCTGAGAACTGAGGTCAAGAGGCAGCCCGTGCCACTGCTTCCGCCTCAACACCGCCAGAGACTGGGACTGTGCACCCGTTAGATAAGCACTGCCTTCCTCCTCAACACCGCCAGAGACTGGGACTGTGCACCCGTTAGATAAGTACTGCCTTCCTCCTCAACACCGCCAGAGACTGGGACTGTGCACCCGTTGGATAAGCACTGCGTTCCTCCTCAACACCGCCAGAGACTGGGACTGTGCACCCGTTAGATAAGTACTGCCTTCCTCCTCAACACCGCCAGAGACTGGGACTGTGCACCCGTTAGATAAGTACTGCCTTCCTCCTCAACACCACCAGAGAGACTGGGACTGTGCACCCGTTGGATAAGCACTGCCTTCCTCCTCAACACCGCCAAAGAGACTGGGACTGTGCACCCGTTAGATAAGCACTGCCTTCCTCCTCAACACCATCACAGAGACTGGGACTCTGCACCCATTGGATAAGCACTGCCTTCCTCCTGTCCCCAGAGCCCAGCCCAGGCTCCAGGGAGACCACAACGCACAGGAGAGACATGGGCCCTGCCTGGGGGAGCTACAAGCCAGCTGGAAGGCAACTGCTGCCCAAGCGGGCACTCAGATGTGTGAGCCCTGATGAGTTGGGAAGCCCGGCATGGGTGTTCCCACATGGGTCAGGGAATGCTGCCGGCAGGTGCCCGGGCAGTTATAGGGGCTCCACCTTCCTCTCTGCACCCCTTTGCTTAGCTGTGAAGATGGCATTGCTGGTGATTGTGGTGGGGGCACAAAGTCATTACCCTAATGAGAGCCAGTTCTTTGAGTTAACGCTAAGAAAGGGCAGTTACAGAAAACTGTGTTCCAGGATGTGGGTGTGTGTGGAGCGCTGCTGCATAAAACAGACTCGGCTCACCACGACTCCATTCATTCATTCATTCATTCATTCACTGTCCTAGGCGGCTTCCCACTTCTCATCCCCTTATCTCTTCTCCCTCCAGAATTGTCCTCAGTGAGCTTTCAAGCTCAGTTCCAAGACAAAAAGTTGGGAGAGAAAAAAATAAAAACTAGCTTTTAAGATCCAAAAGTCGCAGGAGGAAGAAGGAAGCCACGCAGCAGCTGGCATCCCTTCCCTATGGGGCACAGACTCCCAGAGCTCACAGACCGCGGAAGATGCAGGTTCACTTCACGAGTCACCTCCGAGTGAGAGCCTTTCTGGTCCACTGCAGGGGTGGTGCTGGTGTGTTTTAGCTGGTGTGTTTGCGCGAACGACAGGTCGACTCCCATGCTCACCTATAACACCCAGGCATGTCACTGACCTCAGGCGGAAATGTGACCCGGTAGAAATCTGGCTTTCTGGAGATGGCCGGGAGAGTGAGCTAGGACATTCTGCCAGGGTAGTCCTGACCACAGGGGCCCTCCAGTGGCTTGGGGTCAACCCTCCTCAGCATCACATGGGCTCCTGGGGCTCAGTGCCTTGGTATAATCCCATCCCACCTGCCAAATGAGCCATTTTACTCAGGTGGTCCCCCCATCTCCTTGTGACCCCAAGAATCATGAATTTGATTACACCCACACCCGGTTATGTCATTGAACACTCAGGAATATAGATATTAGTTTTACACCAAATGATTTTATTGACAGATGAATTTTACTACTCCAGCCATGTCCAGGGTGGGGACGGTCAGGAAATGAATGACCCACGGCCATGGCAGGCGAGCCAACCGAGGAGGAATGTCTCAGGCGTCCTCCAGTGGGTTTAGTGATCTTGTGCCAGCGTTTCTCTCAGGGAAATGAGAGCGGTCACTGCCTTCCACACACCTCCAGTGGGTAACAGAGATTCAATAGGTAGGAAGAAATATGCTTTAGAACATTACGTGCTATTCAAATAAATGCACTGTCCTTGGGTAGAAAGAGCAGCACTGGAGGAGTCACAGCTAGACCTCAATACTGATGCTGGAGATCCACACGCCACACGGCTGACTCAGTTGGGCCATTCCTAGCCTTCTCTTATTCCCTTGGGGCCAAGTAGAACAGAAGCCTGTCTTCCCTGCAGTGTGGGAAGCAGCAGCAGGCCTCAGCCCCACAGTTAGAGACCTGCCCTGGTCATAGCAGGGGTGAGCACAGCTCACCCTCGGCCTTCTCTGCATCCACAATGCCATAGATGAGTCCTCCACTGACTCCTTTTTCCAACTTGCTTGCCGTAACCTCCTTTTTCTTCTCCAACTCTGCAGACCAACAAAGCCGTGGCCAAGGGGGACTTGCACCAGGCCAGCACCAGCTCCCGGCGCGCCCTGTTCCTGGCAGTGCTGTCCATCACCATCGGGACCGGCGTCTATGTGGGTGTGGCTGTGGCCCTCATTGCCTACCTCTCCAAGAACAACCACCTGTGAGCTTCCTTCGAGCGGACGGGGAGCACCCAGGCCACGTCCGAGTGGGCATGGAGGAAGCACACGTGGCACGACGCAGCGCGGTGCACATGATTGCCAAACGATGTCGCGAAGTCCTGGGATTTCCTACCCATTGATTTATTTTGTTTCTACCCCTTTGATTTCATGTTCACAGCACTGTGTACAGCACCAGCCAGACAGGCACTGCTAATTCTTCCAAAGGGAAGCTCCAAAGATCCCGGCCTCAAGGCTGTCTCTGGACAGATTCTGGTGGATGAATGGCAGCGTGGCTCTCTGCAGCCTGCCAATGCCCAGAGTGCCACCGCATTAGCAATATACAAACAGTCCAAAAAAGCGTTTATTTTTTATGGAATACAGTGCAATAGGCAGAGGACAGGGGACAGGCCACTCTTCTGTCTGTGGCCCTGCTGGAGTCCTTTGTGTCCCCCCGAGTCCACACGCCTTCCCGGCAAGACGACAATGGGGCTGGGAAGGAAGAGGCGACACCACGGCTGGCAGGACCCCCGCTGCACTGCTCCGCAGACCCATCGGCCTAACCCCGAGACACAGGGTCAGCCAAGCCCAGGACCTGCCCCCGTTCCTTTCCCTTCACCCCACCCAGCCTCGGGATATCAAGCCACCTCCGGAACATGTCTACACTCCACGGCTACCCCGCAGCAATACGCACTCTTGGGACCTCGCTCATCTAGGGTGGGGAGGCAGGCCACCACCCCTCCCGAGACTCCTCAAGAAACTGCCCCGCGGTTGCTCCAGAAACTCGAGGCTCTGCAGCCGTGAGCACCGCCTGAGCCTAAAGACACGGGCTCCTCCCTGTCACGGCACTGGCGGGCATTCACCCCATCATACGCAGACACTAGTGATCCCAGAAACGAGATGGGCCTTACTCCGTCGACTAAATGAATAGCTATTTTCTTGTCATCTTTTTAACTGCAACTGTTGCTTCATGCTGCTTAAGTTACCAGACAAATGCTCAGAACTAAGTCATCACAGACATTTTAATACCATGTCATTGCTGTTTTACGAGTGTTCATTACTCAACAGAAAGTTGTCTTTTAGCTTTTTCGCTTAAGACTTTTATTTCTGATGAACAGCTGTGCTTGGGTTTCATTTCTTCCTTCCCCTTGTGGTTTAAGGAGCCACGGAGCCACCCAGGCCTCCGCAGTGGCTCCACCTGCAGCACTTAGCAAACCCCTGAGGCTGGGTCAGCCCCAGGCTGGCTTGACTGCTCAGGATGCGGCCTGGTGACTGCAACCCCAAGGCGAGGCTGAGAACCACGGCCCTGGAATAAGGACTGTGGGTTCTATCCTTCTGCCTACCACGCTCCTCCTTGACCTTGAGCATTTAGTATTCTGAAAATTATTAGCACTGTCTTCCCAGGTCAAATTTGAGATATATCTAGCATTTGTCTCTACTGGAGGGTTCAGCGGGCAGTGTAAGATTTTAACCCTAAGAAGCAGCCAGCCAACAGCCCTGTAGGAGTTAGAGTCACCAGCCAGGGAGGGCATAGGTCTAGGGTCAAACCAACCTGGATTTGAATCCCACTGGCTACTTTTTAGCTGTGTGATCTTGGGTAAGGATATACACCTCTCTGAGCTTTGTCTCTAAGAGAGGATAATCCTAAGGCCCATGGCGTGGGTTGCTGGGGAATGCCTGAGGCAGAGGCCATCACGCCTGGTAGGAGCAGGTGGTCGTGGCTGCCATCGCGTCCTTGGCTGGCTGTCCCACGGCTGGCCTGTGGCCCTCCATCTCTCAGGGTTCATTTATCACAAGACATTGTGTTTTCACACACAATGTGTGTGTGAAAAAAGCGGGCTTCTTTGTACTTGTCCTGAAGTGATCCATTTTAAGTTCAAAGGGTCCCCAAAGGTGGGTAGCTTTGAATTTGGTGAAAAAGGAGAAGCTGTCTGCATATCCCCGCCCATCATCTGTCTACACTGCCACAGTCACCCTAAGCCAGGCCCTCAGTGCCAGGTACATGACCTCTGCGAGACCAACTGCCCATCTCATTCCAGCCTCTATTTACAGATGGAAAAGCCTCAGTTCCCAGGGGCTTGGCCTTATCTAATCTCAAGCTCTGTCAAGTCTTTCTCAAGGGCTTTACCTGCAGGCATGAATGTCATAGGTGGGCACAGGGGACAGGGCCAGCTGAAGGCAGCCATGGGGCCCAGCAGCTCGCCTGGCAGCTAGGCACAGTGTGTGACAGCCCTGTGACCAGCTTGGCCTTGGTGGCAGGTGAAGTGACTGAAGCTCATCTTTGGTGGCTGTTAGTGACTTCTGTCAGCAGAGCCATCTTCTGAGGATGTCAGAGCGACCTGTGCCCCCAAACCCACCTCATTCCTGTCAGGCCCTCCTGCCATCCACCAAGCACAACTATGCCAGCACATATGATCTCACCTCCTCCTCCCCATAGCCCCAGCAGGGAGCTGTTCCCACCTCCTCCCCAGGTGTCCCCGCCTCCCAAGACATCCTCACCTCCCCAGGCATCCCCAGCTCCC
>CM052652.1:149281427-149297590 GCA_028533165.1 Leontopithecus rosalia | reverse complement strand
CTGAAAACTGGCAGAAAAACAAGGCCTACACATTAACAAAGTGTGAAAGTCCAATACAAAATGATGCATGTAGAACTAAACATTTATACAGGAAATAATAAAAATAGGAGGCAGCAAAACACACTGCCACGTGTGTACCTATGCAACTATCTCGCATGTTCTGCACATGTACCCCAAAACCTAAAATGCAATAAAAATTAAAAAAATATATATATAGGAAAAGAATAACACACACGAAGCTGTCCCGCATTACCGTAATCAACGAAATAGAAACTGAAACTGACACTCTCTTTACTTTTATGGATCAGATTGTTGACAAGGGACAGGGAGCCCAGCTGAGGAAGACAGGCGTTCACATTTATTAGTAGGGTGCAAACTGGTACAGATTTCTGGAGGACACGTTACGGTATCTAGCTAAATTTACATGTGAATAACTTTAGACTGGGTGAAATTTCACTTGTGGATGCCCTGTATTTGCAAAAGGAGAAGCTGAAAGCAATTGATACGTCCATTTGTAGGAAAAACATTACTGTAATTAAATTATCGCATTCATTCATCAAAATGCTACAAAATCATTAAAAACGCCGATGCTGGTGTTTACATGCAGATATCAGAAGTATTTACATTATGTGCAAAAGCTGCAATGCACTTTGTCGCTCTTCTATGTGTAAATCAAACTGCCCCCACACACCGATAAACGCAGAGGAAGATGGGGTCCCCCTGGAGGGGTGGCTTTGAGGAAGGGGTGTGGAGGAGAGGTTCATTTTCCATGCTTCCTTTCTCTATTCTCTTCTTGTCTCCTTCCATTTTCCATGGGAGCACACTTCGTGTGTGATGGGAAATGACAGTGAATGATACAGTGGCTCACGTCTGTCATCCCAGCACTTTGGGAGGCCTAGGCGGGTGGATCACAAGGTCAAGGGATCGAGACCATCCTGGTCAACATGGTGAAACCCCGTCTCTACCAAAAATACAAAAAATTAGCTGGGTACAGTGGTGCGTGCCTGTAGTCCCAACTACTCGGGAGGCTGAGGCAGGAGTATTGCCCGAACCCAGGAGGCGGAGGTTGCGGTGAGCTGAGATCGCGCCATTGCACTCCAGCCTGGGTAACAAGAGTGAAACTCCTTCTCAAAAAAAAAAAAAAAAAAAGACAGCGAATGATAAATCCAGGTGTGTGTCTATGTGCTCTGCTGATAATGAAGGGAAATGTGCAAAATGTGGTGGATGCAGGTGACCTGGGAGGGCAGGAGTGAAAAGGTGAGAGTGGCTGGTGTGGGTGTCACGTGCTGTGTCCACACCCCAACAACCCTGAACCATGGCCTCCCCTAGGTGCTGGGGTTCCTAACCAAGAGCCTGGTCCATCAGGACGGGCTGACTTCAGCAGCTGCCAGCCCAGGGGTCTGCCCATTCACACCCAGACTGCCAGCCTCGCCCCCAGAGCTTCTAACCAGCAGTCTTAGGAGCGAGCAGTCCAGAGTTGGCAAAATCCTAAAACATTCCCAGATGACACTGATACTGCTGGTCCAGGGAATCACCCCAGAAGAAGTGGAAAGAAGGATGGAAGAACTGAATGCTGTCATTCCTTCCTTCCAGGGTGATCCGCTGGAATCAAAAGGGGGCCAGCTAAGAGGGGTTCAGGTTCTCTGGAACATTCCCCCCGTGAACATTACCAGTTAACATTGATCTGTGTTTATATCTCAGCTTCCCCTTTGCCCACTCCCGTGCTGGCTGCTGGGACTCTGCTAGGCACGGATAAACCAGGAGGGGCACATCGGGGGGACACACACTCCACCGTGGGCCTTTGGGCTGGGTGATGTCGGGATGGAAGGCAGGTACCAGCGTGGTGGGCAGTGCGGGCCTGCAGCCAGCAGGGGCTCAGATCCCACGTCTGTACTCAGGACGGTAACATGTGCCCCAATGATTGGGTCAGGACATTCTGGGTCCTGAGGCGAATTCCAACCAGCAGGACCGTTCCCAGGCGTGCCCCCTTACCAGGTGCTGAGCATGGCAGTAAGCTTGCTGCAGCACGCCACATTGTGTTCATGTTTGACACAGTCTGCCCATCGCTTCTGATTTTCCTGCGGGGAACAGGTCCAGAACAGGACACAGACAACCACCGGAAGCTGTGGGAAAGGTTCTTCTGTGACACGAAAGCCTGTGGTCACTTTATTGACCAAAAAGGAAAAAAAAGCTTCATGTAATCCATGGCAGCACCCTCCAGGGTCTTCATAAAATAAGTTCATTTCAAGCTCTGTTTCAACTTCTTGTGAATGTCTTCCAGAAGGGAGGAAAACATCATCGCTGTGTCTGGAAGCCCCTGTGGCTTTCCTTTCTTTCCCTGTAAAGCCACAGTTGTTTATAGCTCTCTTTGTCCCTCCCACTGGCCCTAAATACCTGGAGAGATGCAAGGTTTCCTGCTGTTTCCCTGCTACCCTCTTGTTACCTGGACTCTGGCAAACAATGAGAAAAGGGACCCCTGTGGTCCTGGGATCAGGGGCTGTGATAAAATCTCCATGAAACAAGGCAGCCTGCTTATTTTCATGGGCGTTATTATTAAATTAGGTATGAAACCTAGCTGGGCGCGGTGCCTCATGCCTGTAATCCCAGCACTTTGGGAGGCTGAGGCAGGCTGATCACCTGAGGTCAGGAGTTTCAGACCAGCCTGGCCAACATGGTGAAACCCAGGCCGAGGTGGGCAGATCACCTGAGGTCAGGAGTTCAAGACCAGCCTGGCCAACATGGTGACACCCTGTCTCTACTAAAAATGCAAAAAAATAGTTGGGCATGGTTGTGCACACCTGTAATGTCAGCTACTCGGAAGGCTGAAGCAGAAGAATTGCTTGAACCTGAAAGGCAGAGTTTGCTGTGAGCCGAGAATGCAACACTGCAGCGAGACACTGTCTCAGAAAAAGAAATAAAATAAATAAGTAAATTAGGTATAAAATCTAAGCAGCAGGGAATTCACAGAACTGGAAAGGTCTCAGGCTGACTTCCAGACTCCTCCCTGCCCTCCACTGCCACTGCCCTTGGCCCACAGCCCCTACTTCCCCAGAAAGACATCTTGGAGATGAAAGAGTCTAGTTCTGGTCTAGTCTGTGCCACTTTTTGAAGCCAGGAGCACAGAGTGAGGCCACAGGGACATGCTTAGCTGGACAGCAGTGACGCTCTGCTCACATTTTTGAGTCCTGGTTGATGTAACTATGAGCAGTCTAGCTCTTATCAAAATGTTGGGTCCTTGGTTTCAGAAATCACCAACACTGAAAATCTACTATTTATTTATTATTATCATTTTTGAGATGTAGTCTGGCTCTGTCGCCCAGGCTGGAGTACAGTGGCAGGATCTCTGCTCACTGCAACCTCCGCCTCTTAGGTTCAAGTGATTTTCCTGCCTCTACCTCATGAGTAGCTGGAATTTCAGATGCGTGCCACCACGCCCGGTTAATTTTTGTATTTTTAGTAGAGACGGTGTTTCACCATGTTGGCAAGGCTGGTTTTGAACTCCTGACCTCGTGATCCACCTGCCTAGGCCTCCCAAAGTACTGGGATTACAGGCATGAGCCACTGCTCCTGGTCCACAAATCTACTATTTAAAAGAAAGCCAGGTGATGGTAGAGTAGAGAACCAGCCATAGAAATTTCTTTTATTACAATCCTTTGTAAATAAAACTAGCTTCACAGGATATGGTTCTGCATATATGTGTATATGTTTATTATATTTATTACATATTTGTTGCATACACATATATGTGTATATATATAATAACCAAGAAAGGTCCTCTCAGCAGGAGGAATTTTAGCCCTTTTCTGCAAATTTTCCAATGTGTTTGTTTCGAGGAGAGACTCCTCAATGCTCAGATACCTCAGCAGATTTAATGTGATAAAGTTCTGCTCTAGAGGTCCTTCCCAGTGTATCCCTAATAAACTAAAAAGGTCCTCCTGATCCAAAGTATCAAAATCTCACCTTTTTCTGAAAATAAAAGTTTTGGTAAATTGGCTCAAAATGAGAAATGTTGGCTGGGTGTGGTGGCTTATGCCTGTAATCCCAGCACTTTGGGAGGCTGAGGTGGGTGGATGACCTGAGGTTGGGAGTTCAAGACCAGCCTAACTGACATGGAGAAACACTCTCTCTACTAAAAAATACAAAATTAGCCAGGTGTGGTGGCGCGTGCCTGTAATCCCAGCTACTCGGGAGGCTGAGGCAGGAGAATTGCCTGAACCCAGGAGGCAGAGGTTGTGGTGAGCCGAGATCGCGCCACTGCACTCCAGCCTGGGTAACAAGAGCAAAACTCTGTCTCAAAAAAAAAGAGGAATCCTGAATTTGAGGCTGACAGTCCCTGTTGCGTGGGTGATGGTGTTGCTTTCTGGAGGAGACGATGAGGCCGTTGCTCCCGCAGGTGGGGGTGCGGTGGCTGATGAGGCCCTTCCCTGGCTTTTGGAGGGCTTTGCTGCCTTCACCTGCTCTGGAGCCAACCCTCATGCATGGCGGTACCCGCTGCAGGCACCACCGTTTCATCTCTCCACCTCTACAGCTGGGCAGGGAAGATGCCAGGCTGTGGTTTCCAGCCTTGCTTGGGCCCACAGCTCCCAGCTGGGCAGGGAAGATGCCAGGCTGTGGTTTCCAGCCTTGCCCGGGCCCACAGCTCCCAGCTGGGCAGGGAAGATGCCAGGTGGGACTTTAGGGGCAGTGCTGATTTCCCTCATGGCCTCCATAAAAGCACGTCCCGTGGACTATCCAAGGGTGTCTATGATCACCTCAGTTAAAGCTCTTCTCCCCGCTTCCCATCAGCAGCCAAGCCAGCCCACATTCCGGACCCAAATAGCCACGTGGTCCTGGGGTCCTCCTGTCTTTAGAGAGTGTTCCTTACTGCTCCCACGGTTTTTGCCTTCATTTCTCTTCGGCCCGTATTAATTTCACTGCTGGCTGCTTCAGAGTCACCTTCTCTCTAGACGGGACATTCTCTAACTCCGGGTTCTTGTAGAGGGACAATGGCAGAGAGGCAGGGTTCCCAGCAGGGCAGCCCCAGGGTGGTCAGGTGACAGTGGATGAAGGTCCGACGGGTCGTGAGGATGCAGCACAAGGGCTCCCAGGACCCAGGCCCTCAGGAGTGTGGTCGCTGCTGCAGCCACGTAAGGAATTCTGCTGCCTTTGAAATGGACGGGCTCAGGCCCACCCCACCGCGTGGACCAGCCTGGGGAACCATTCTGGATTCAAAAGACCCCTGAGATGGACTCTCTGGCTGTTTCTCTGCTCTCTGGAGTTGTTTCCAGTTTGAGGCCCTGATGAATAAGGTGCCGTGAACAATCTCGTGTATCTCTTTGTGGACATTTCTGAGTTCGTTTCCCTTGGGAAGATATCTATGTGGGAAGGAGGGAGATAGAGGTTTACATTTCTAAGAAAACTTTAGATCGTTTTCCACAGTGGTTGGAGCATTTTCCTCACACCAGCACTGGGCGAGTGCCCCAGTCCTCTGGGTCCTGCCCAACCCCCAGGGGTCTCAGCACCAGCATGTGCAATATGGACCATCCTGTGGGTGCATGCAGAGGCAGCTCATGAGGCACTCCCCTGATGATGCACGATCACAGGCACCGTCTCTGTGCTTCCTGATCTTTGCACATCTGCCTTTGTAAATTAACGTCAGGTCTTTGTCTTTTTCTTATTGAGTTCTGGCATTCTTCACCACCACCAGCAGAATCTCACACTTCACAGAGGAAGCATCTCCCGTGCAATCACACAGGTGGTCCATGCAGGGCTCCAACTTGGCTCCTGACTCCAGTCCCCTGTGCATGGCCTCGAAGTACAGAATATCCTGAGTGGCAGCAGGAGGCCACTTGGCAGCAGGAGGCAGAGGCACAGCCACTTGCCTGTCCACAAGGAGTCATCTCGGCAGCTGATGCTATCTCAGCTCCCGGAAGCTGCCTGGGCTGCTCACTCTGGTCCAGCCTCCCTGGCACTTGTGCTGTAAAATGGTTCTGCAAAGCCTGCATTGCATTCACTTCTCCTTGCTGGCAGTAAGCCACAGCTAGCTTTGTAAATCACTTTCAGCTCTGAAGCCTCAGTGGTGCATAAACATATGGAAGGCCCCAGTTCTGTGTTCAGTGGTGGGCTTCCTTTCCTCCGCTTATGTGCACGGTCTTTACACAACAGAGCTGCTGACCGCTGCGTGGGCTCAGGTGACTGTCAGTGCCTCTCTCTGCGGTCATTTGGCTTCCTGTCAGTTTCCTTCCTCCTCCTCCGCCTCCCTCCTTTCCTCTTCTTCCTGTCTTGATTTCTCTTTGGCATACTGCTTATTTAATTGCTATGACTCTTTGAAGGGCCTTGAAGTCAAAGCAGTCAGTTTCGATTCTCCTGCCCAAGAACTTCCACCCAGGACCTTCCTCCATCCCAGGACACTGCCAGGGAAGTCTCCCCGGGGGCCACAGCAAGACCCACCTGAGAACCCCAGAGTCACACTCGCCTTGCTCTCAGGAGGCCACTTCAGCATTAGCGGGGAGCAGACACGTCCACGTGTGTCACAGAGAGTGGGCTCCCAAGCCTGCCTTCAGTGTGCTCATGTGTAGCAGGCGTGGCTAGTGCATAGCAGGCCAGAGCCAGCCTTTCTGGCTCAGGTGTTCCACGTGCAGCCTGCCAGCTGGGGATCCACCTCCACTGTCCAAGCTCTGCGTTCACTGTGCCTGAAGCAAAGGCATTTGCATGGCGCTAACATGGACAGACAGAGAGTAGTTATGGCTGCCTTTCTCATGAGGACCACTACGCCCTCAAGATCATCGTCGTCCTGCCTTTCAGGGTCTAGATCTTAGAATCCATGTGGGGGCTTTGGAAAGCCTATGAACCTGCTAACCCTCCCTCCCATCCAAGCTGCAAAGCACGGGGGCTGGAAAGCAAGGCTGACCTTCATTCCTGTTCTGGGAGGATGAAGGGCAGGTGAAAGATGCAGCGCCAGATAATGGTGACAGAGTCCCAGTGCGGTGCATTGGCAGAAAGGAAGGAATGGAGCAGGAGTATGTGCTTCCTGGGGACGGCCAGGTTGGCTGCAGCCAGACTCTCCTCCCCAAGAGTCCTGCTGGCCCTTCTGCCACTTACAATGTCTTTTGATTGGGTGGGAGCAGAAAATACAAAAGAAATTTCCAGCTCCATCACTTAGAGGACAATTGTATATCATTATGCATTGATACTGCCTTTCCTGACGTGGAAATTCTACTCAGGGTCCATGCCACCCCTTCCTCCAGTGAGTAATAGTGACCTTCTTCACTTGGAAATCTTTTCATTTTCTCTACTATAAAGCCCTTACTGAGCCAACTCAATTGATGGTTCACACACCAATGCATACATCAGGGGATGAATAAGCAGAGTGGCTGGCGGGACGAGGAGCACAGAGCTGCACAGTGGGAGGTGTCAGGGCTGCTGGCCGCAAGGAGTGCTTTGCTGCAGACATCCGAGTTCGCTGGGCTCCCCTGGTGCTCCCTTCAGAAGAGTGTTGACTTAGCGGCACGCGGGCTCTGGCAGTGCCACAAAGCTTTCGACCTGCTTCCTGGTAGTCAGCACCAATTCTTCTTTTCTTCCCAGAGAATTTTTACATATGGAAGTAGGGGGCTGGGCATGCTGGGGATGGCCCAGAGTGAGTCGTGCAGACAGCTCACAAGCTTCCGCCTTCCTCTACTCGGCTTCCCCTGTCCTAGCCGGGGACCATCCTGCTCTCCTCTAAGTGCCAACAGTACAAATGATCAAAAATGATTTAACATCCACGCTGCACACCAACGACATGAATAAAAGATTTAAAGACGCTGCCAGAGCCCATAGAGCTTACTCTTCAATTTTTCATCACCACGCTGCTCTCTGGTCCCGAGGATCTCCGCTGAGTGACTGAGCACTTGACTCTTCAACCTCAAGAGGCAGCCCTGCTCCAGGGCTGCGTTAAGAAGTGCTAAAGCAGAGACTTCTTCTTAGGGCTCCCCCAGACTTGTTCTCCCCTTGACAGTGAGACCCTATAGTCAAACAAGCTCAGAAAAGTGTTCCCTTTTAATTCGGTAGCAAAGCATTTTGTTGTTGCTGAGAATTGATTGATTGCCATTTCTGAGACTGGGGATCAAACCAGTGTCAGTTCCAGTCCCAGGAACTGGGGAAGGCTTCCTGCCTTTTAGCTTTTGAAAGATGCACTGTGGAGAATGCTTTCTGAAGTGTAGGAAAAATATCCTTTTGTTCAAAGGACATCAGAATGTGGAGCCTGCAGCATGTGGTGAGTCGTCAGAAGCAGGGGAGGAGTTCTAAACACCTGAGACCCAGGCCTCACCCCAGACCAATCACATGAAAATCACCAGCACAAGGGCCCAGCCATCAGCGGTCCTTCAACTTTTCCAGATCCTACAGGCAGACAAGACTGAGAGCCATTGCTTTCATTGAGGCAGAGCAAATCAGGTTATCCCTTGCTCCTCCAGTGGGTTTTATCATTTGTGTTTTCAGGGAACTGGTCAATTTCACCTCAGTTACTGGATTTACAGGTACGAGCTGTTCACAGAATTTTCTTATTCTCCTGTCCGTGTCCAAGGCATCCGGGGTGGTGGCCCCTCTTTCATTCTTCATGTCAATCATTTGTGCTGTGTTTATCTCCTGGTTAGCCGGGCTTATTCATTGCATCGATCTCTTCAAATTTTCTTTTTTTCAAAGAACCGACATTTGGTTTTGTTGTTTTTCTGTGCGTTTCTCCCGTTTTTAATGTTATTCATTTCTTTGCTAATTGTAGTTATTTCCTTCATTTTGTTTAATTTGTAATTTCTCTAGTGCCCTAAGAAGTCTGGAGAGACATTAAATCTTTCATTTTTTTCTAGAGTATGTATTTAGTGATGTGTATGTCCCTTTAAGCATTGCTTTAACTATATCTCTGAAAATTTAAGTTATATTTTCATTTACACTTAGTTGAAATATTCTTAAGTTTTCCTTGAGATTTATTCTTTGACCACGGGTTACTGAGAAGTGTTGTTTTTTTAAGTTCCAAATATTTGAGAAGTCATCTTTATCTTTCTGTTATTTATTTCTATCTAAATTATTTTGTTGTCTGCCACATACTTTTTATTTTTTCTACTGTTTTTAATCTTTTGAGGATTGTTTTGTGACCCAGAATACGGGCTATGTTGTGACTGCTTCCTGTGCCCTTGAGAAGAAGGTGTGAGATGCTGTTGTTGGATGTTATGAAGGGTCAAGTTGATTGACAGTGCGATTCAGGTCATGTGTTCTGATTTACCTCTTCCCTACTTTTCTTTCTGCTTAATCTATCAATCACTGACAGTGAGCATGAGAATCTCTAACTACCATTGTATCTCCTTTAATTTCCATCCGTTCTTGCCTCATATTTTGACTGTGTGGTTAGGCGCGCACATGTTTAGGAGTGTTATGTCTTCTTGGATGATTGACCTTATCGTCATGCGCAATGAGCCTCTTTATCTGTGACGTTCGCTGTTTTTGAAGTCAGCTTTGTTTTTATCAGTGTCAGCATAGTGCGTCTTTTTCCAACCTTAACTTTAATACATCCGTACGTCTATGTTTCAAGTAGGTTTCTTATAAGCAGCACATAGCTGGGTCTCATTTTTAAAACTCCAGTGTGACAATCTGTCTTTCACCTCTCATGTATAACTGATGATTAATACAGCTGGATTAATGGCTGCCATCTTTGTATGGTGCTTGGATTTGTTCTGTTTCTTTCCCTGCTTTTTCAGCCTCCTCTAGTTTCAACTGAACATTTTACATGATTCCAATTAATCTCCTCTAAGACTTACTATTTACACTTCTTGTTTAATGTGTAGTTTAGCAGCTGCCCAGGGTTCACAGTTTAAGTCTTACACGAATCTGCATTCACCCTCGAATGATACCGTATTGCTCCATGTGGGTGCCTCAGAACAGAGGATTTGCAGAGGCCTTCTCACTCCTTGGGATATTGTTTTCATGTTTCACTGGAACACGTGCTACAATCACCACAGGCAGTGTTACTGTTTTGCTTGAAACCAATAGTTATCTTTTAGATAAATTATGAGTAAGAAAAACAAAAGATTATATTTCACTTCTAGTTATTCCATTTTTGCTGTTCTTTCTTTATGTAGATCTAAATTTGTGACCTGTATCATTTTCCTTCTGTTTGAAGAATTTCTTTGCTATTTCTTACACACTTCAGCTCTGCTGGCAGTGACTTCCCTCAGCTGTTTATGTGAAATAGCTTTTATTTATCCTTGACTTTTGAGGGATATTCTTACCGGATATGCAATTCTAACTTGCCAGTGTTTTCTCTGTATTTGTTTATTTCTTCACATCTTTAAAGACCGCACTCAACTGTACTCTTAGTTGCACAGTCTCTTCTTTTTCCTTTTTCTTTCTTTTTTTTTTGAGGTGGGGTCTTGTGCTGTCACTCAGGCTGGAGTACAGGGGCGCAACCTCAGCTCACTGCAAGCTCCACTTCCTCCCAGGTTCAAGCAATTCTCCTGCCTCAGCCTCCCGAGTAGTTGGGATTAGAGTTGCACAGTTTCTATGAGAAGTCTGCAGTAGTTTTAATTGTTGTTTCTGTAAAGAGAATCTTTTCATTCTTTTCAGATGTCGTCAGATTTTCTCTTTGGTTTCAGTTTTCCGTGGTTTAAACAAGATATATCCCAGTTGCTTTTGGTTGTTGTTTATTTTTGTTTTTTGTTCTGATTCTGCTTGACGTTGTCTTAGCTTCTTAGGACAGTGGCTTGGTGTCTATGACTAATATTGGAAAATTCTTGGCCATGACTTTTAAGACCATTTCTTGTTTCTTCTGGTATTCCAATTTTCATATATGTTACACTAGTGGTTCCCAACCTTTTTGGCACGAGGGAAGACAAATTTTCCATGGATTAGTGCTGTGGGGGATGGTTTTGGGATGAAACTGTTTCATCTCAGATGATCAGGCATTAGATTCCCATGAGACATGTGCAATCTATATCCCTCACGTGTGCAGTTCCTAATACAGTTTGCACTCCTATGAGAATCTAATGCCACCAGTGGCCCGACAGGAGGCAGAGCTCAGGTGGTGAGGCTTGCTCACCGGCCACTTACCTCCTGCTGTGCAGCCTGGTTTCTAACAGGCCGCAGACCAGGGTTGGTCTGTGGCCTGGGGGTTAGAGACTCCTTTGTTAAACCATTTCATATTGTTCCACATTCCTGGAATCTCTGTCCTGCTCGGTTTTACTTTCCATTCTTTTTTCTCTTTGTGTTTCAGCTTGGGTTGTTTCCTTTCCCCTGTTCTCAAGGTCACCGATTCTTCCTTCAGCCGTGTCAAATGTGTCTGTTTTGTATTTCCAGCATTTCTTTTCATCTTTCTGCTGATATCCATCTTCTTACATGCTGTGTACCTCTTCCATCAACGTCTTTAACATATTGATCATAGCTGTTTTAAATTTCATGTCTGATAATTCCAACATCTGAGTCATATCTGAGTTTGGTTCTGATGACTGTGTTGCCTCATCAGTGTTTTTTTGACCTTTGGCCTGCCTTGTAATATTTTGTTGAAATATAGACATATGGTATAGGGCAGAAGATACTGAGTTAAATATGACTTTTAGGTGAGAACTGATGTTAATTTGGCCAGCAGCTGAAGCGTATTTGATGTTTGGTGTAGATCTAGGTATCAGAAACTTTAAATGTTCTTATTTTTGCCTCCTCTCTTGGCAGTTGGGCTCCCCTATATACAGCAGCTCAGTCAGAGTGTACGTCTTGCAGTTTTTCAGGCTCAACTCATGGTTATTATACAGGAGGCTCATTCACCTGGTGGTAGGGCATAGGGAGGGAGATATTCTTTGGTCTTCTGATCAACTCTCATTCTTGAGTGCATAGTTGGCCTGGGGTGCGCTCCAGAAAAAGGTGTGACTTTGAAATTTTTCTGTCCCTTCCCAAGGTAGAGTTTCCCCCATAACAAAAGCATGGCACTGCTTCAGATACAGGGGAAGTAATGATACCCAGCAGACACAGCAGCACATGGGTTTGGGACCAAATGGCAAAAGAGTTATTTAAAAATATGAATAAGCAGAGTGAAAACTTAGAAATGCAGTATTTCAGCAAATCGGAGATAATACATTTTGCAAATGGCCACTTAACAAGAGAGAATGCCAAATTGGTGTGTACCCTGCGCTAAGCCAAGCAACTGCAGCCTTCAAAGTTCAATGCACTTACGATGTGATAAACTGTTCACTTAGGCAGCAAAAGTACATGGGCAAGCTTTCCCAGCACTTTGCTTCTACAATAACAAGTAAGATGCATGCGGAAGGTTAGCATGTGCTTTAAGGCTGCTCTCTTTCGTTGGGACAGTTTCTATTCCTTTCTCGTGCAGACACATAGCATCGGGCTGCAGATATTTGATTGAATATGCTAACTTAGCTTATTTTTTAACACTCTTAAACTATTTAAGGCTATCATTTAGCCTTATCAACATAATGCTGTTTACTTTGTCCGTGGAAGATTCGCAAGATTCTTAGCCCTTCGTCTCCATCAGGTAATGTGTTCATCATCATTGCTGTGTATGCCATCAGCATCTGATAGGTATAATAGCATCTCAGTTAAAAACGCCTTTTACCTTTTACTGAAATAATGGCATGAACTTAGAAGAACGGACGGAAGGCATTTTAGGTCAAAGAAATTTTGTTAATTTGATATATTGTTTCTGAATAAAGCACTCAGGAAACTAATTGTTCTGTCATTATTCACTTTCCTATGAACCTAGTAATACAAATATGTTCTGTGTATAATTTTCTTTCATCTTTGGAAATCCAGCTGTGGCAGACTATACAGCACCGAAATAGCAGCTGCAACTTTCCTACCCCTTATAACCTTCTAGAGCCTTGACATCTATGCCTCCTGTCATGAATGCCTTGACCAGTGGCGTCCAGCAGAAGTGATGCTGCCTGGCTTTGAAGGTTGAATCATAACCGGGTCTTGTGCTGCACCTTGCTGTAGGACATGTGCTTGAGGAACCCAGCTGCCATGCTGTGAGGAAGCTCAAGTTAGCCCATGAGCAGAGACCACATGGAAAGGCAACAAGATGAGCCTCCTATGGCTCCTACGAATAGCTTGTTCAAAGTCCCAGCCAACAGCTCCTCCATATCAGCAACACTTAAAGAGAACAGACTTGATGATCACAATGGCCACTGGCTCAGAAGGAATGGCCCTGGGTCCCCACTTTTCAGCGAAGCTGCAAGGAAGGCCTTAGGAGCGTACGCAGACACACTGCACAGCCAGTCCAGATCCTTCTTACACGCCCTGACTAAAGGATCCTTGGGGTGTGGCAGTGACAGCGTGGCTGAGGGCAGAGGGTTCCACTAAGTCAGACTCACAGGCTTGACATGGGCTTTTTCATTTTTCCAGCATTTAAAACCATGTGATAGACCCAAGACCACAGCTTCTCTTTAACCCCTTTGGCAGTTTTAAATTCTAGGATGCTTCAACTCTCCTGCCCCCGAAAGGAGACCATAAACCTCAGCCTTCTCATATACGAGCAGGAGGTTCTGCGGAGGCCAAACCTGGAGAAAAACAGGTGTGCTTTGTCTCCCTCTATATTATTTGATATTTTTGTTGTCGCAATGAAGGAAACACAAGCCCTAATATCCTGGTCACTTGGTTATAGGAGTTACATACCTGAAACAACCAAAAGAAGAAAATAGGAAAAAGAGTCTCCTGGAGGGGAAGAGGTAGGAGACATAGAGACTCATTCAGAAGAAGGGAAGGTCCAGCGGCTGTTCTGTCTGTAACGGGCTCCATCAGTTTCAATATGTGGAGGACATTAGCATTATGCACAGTGGGAAGGGACCTTTTTAACACAGAATCTCTTCCAGCTTCAAAAGATGAGAGGAAAATATAAAGGTAATGCAGCTGCTGTTAGGACGCTGTCTTTTTCTCCTCAGAGTAGAGAGAACCTTTCTCTGAGTTGGCAGAATAGCAGGCTCGTCCGGACATCATTTGTCTGGTCAGAAATGACCCCGGCAAGAGGAGAGGCTGAGCCCCATGGTACACAGGAGGCCGGGTGCTCTGAATCCCAGAGATGGTACATGACCCCTCCCTGGGCTCTCACCCATCCTTCCCAGGGCTCTGCCCCCACCCTGGGATCGCCCCCTTTCCAGGCTCTCCCAGACCGTCCCCCACATCCCCTTCAGAGGCTCTCCCTCAGGATCCCCCCTTCCTGGGATCTCCCTCAGCCTCCCCTGGGTTCTCCTTGGCCAGCAGCCCAGCTGAGAGAGAGCCTTGGGCTCGCCCACACTTTTGAGGGGCTTCCTCGTGGTAAATCTCAGAGGGCAAAATGCACCCCGGGCCTGGCCAGGCAGGTTGGGGAGACTGAGAATGAAATGGGTTGCCTGGATCTGGGGCCCTTCCACAGAAGGAGGGGCTCTTACAAAGCCCAGTCCTCAGGAGCACTGCGCGGTGCCTAGAAGCTATGAAAGGTCCTGTGTCACAGGCAATGCTGCTGCACCTCCAAGAACACAGCTGCGGCGGTGAGGAAGGCATGCACGTCTGCTCCCAGCTTTCCTGGGTTCAGAGCAGTGCTGTGCCCCCTTTTGTCACCCGGTCAGCTGGGTCAGGAGGTGACAGGGCGGCAGGGAGGCAGGTGTCCTGATGGGGCACAGTCAGGACTAAGTTTAGGAGGTGAGGGGAAGGAAGGATGCAGGCCGGGAGCAGGAGGTTCGGTGGGACGGGAGGTGAGGGGAAGGAAGGGTGCAGGCCGGGAGCACAGAGGTTCCATGGGGTCGGGAGGTGAGGGGAAGGAAGGGTGCAGGCCAGGGGCACGGAGGTTCCATGGGGTTGGGAGGTGAGGGGAAGGAAGGGTGCAGGCCGGGAGCACAGAGGTTCCATGGGGTCAGGATGTGAGGGGAAGGAAGGGTGCAGGCCGGGAGCAGGAGGTTCAGTGGGGACAGCTGGAAGGTGACCAGTACCTCCCTGGGCCATGCCACGGAGTGTGGTCCCAAGCTGTGCAGACCTCTGGGGACAGCATCCGGGCTGCCTGGTCTTCTCAGCCCACCTGCCATGCTGGGTAGATTTTCTGTCTGTTATGTAAACCTCCCTGGTGACCTAAGCAGCTGCAGGAGGAGGGGAGGCCTGAGGGTGAACACGGATGCTGCAGAGAGCCATGGAAGGAGGCAGTTCCCTCCAGAAGCCACCAAAGCCACCTCCTCCATCCACACCCTGAAGGTCCGCAGCCACCGGGGCTCTGCTACCTGGCCTCGTATTTCAACCCTGTGAGGATGGGGCTTGGTCCTCCCCTGTGCTTTGTCCCCAGTGCTGGCATCCTGCGTGGCGACAGCAGGAGCTCAGTGAAGGTGGGAAGTGCATACCCTATGAAGAGCAGCTGGCACAACAGCGGCAAACAGCGAAGGTGGCAGGTGATTTTCTCTCCTGCAGATGCAGCCAGCTGCTGCCCGGGTGTGAAGGCCAAAGCGTCCAGCTGCCTCAGCCCCTGCACCTGCTCCTTTCTGCTCTGCCTTGCAGGGGCCTCTTTGCGTCTTCTCCTGGAAGCTGCTGCTCCCCACAAATTAGCTCCTGCACTTTCTCCTGCTGAACCCAGAATCCTGGGCCCTGCAGTGGCTGACAGGGCAGAGGGCGGGCCTCTCACTGCCAGAAGGAAGGCAAGTTGGCCCAGCCCAGCACTGGCAACATGACCTTAGCCCTGTCAGGAATGGGAGCTTCAGTTTCCTTTGCATTAAAATCCCCAAAGGCGGAGCTGGGGGGATGTAGGTGGAGGAGGGAAGTCACCCCTGGAAAGGCCTTGGTAGAATGCCTTGAGCTGGGTGGGAAGGAGGTGTTGGCCAGATGGACATGTCACAAGGCCAAGTGGGGAACGTCACCTTTTTAGAGACACAGCCGCTAGCTCGGAATAGTGACCTTGAATGTATACAATAAAATACAGATGCTTAAAAGAGGAGCCAAATATGCTGAAATGGGGCTTTGGAAATATTAAAAATCATAACCGATATGGAAGTACACGGGCTACTTGACTAAATAGCGACTGACATTTGGGCCGCATTTTTAAAGCGGTGATGAGCATTAACGGTATTTTAGGGTACCTTCAACAGCTTCTCTGTGATGTGAAGACACCTGTGCTTTCTCCTGGTGCAAAATCACAGCACACTCTGCTGGGTGTCGCTTACCCTCCTGATTGGAGGAAGTGCTAAATTTCAGCTGGA
>CM052652.1:149265779-149280927 GCA_028533165.1 Leontopithecus rosalia | reverse complement strand
CTTCCTGACATCGCCGTGGCATTGTAAATGGTCAGGGCACTGGTGAGTGTCTGGGTAACTTCCTGACATCGCCGTGGCATTGTAAATGGTCAGGGCACTGGTGGGAGTACCTGGGTAACTTCCTGATGTCGCCGTGGCATTGTAAACGGTCAGGGCACTGGTGGGAGTATCTGGGTAACTTCCTGACGTCGCTGTGGCATGGTAAGTGGTCACAGCACTGGTGGGAGTACCTGGGTAACTTCCTGACATCGCCGTGGCATTGTAAACGGTCAGGGCACTGGTGGGAGTATCTGGGTAACTTCCTGACGTTGCCGTGGCATGGTAAATGGTCATGACACTGGTGGGAGTGTCTGGGTAACTTCCTGACATCGCCGTGGCATTGTAAACGGTCAGGGCACTGGTGGGAGTGTCTGGGTAACTTCGTGACGTCGCCGTGGCATTGTAAATGGTCAGGGCACGGGTGGGAGTGTCCTTTATCATGGCAGTGCACTGCAGTCATCACATAACGAGCAGTCAGGAAGACCAGAGGTCGCTTTTGTGGCTGTTTTGGTTTTGGTACATTTTGGCTGCCTTCTTACCGCATCCGTTTATCAGCAAGGTCTTTATGAGCTGTATCCTGTGTCAACCTCCTGTCTCATCCTGTGACTTAGAATGCCTAACCTCCTGGGAATGCAGCCCAGCAGGTCTCAGCCTTTGTTACCCAGCCTTTATGCAAGATGGAGCCACTCTGGTTCAAATGCCTTGGACACCCACACCATCGAGTGTGTGGAATCCGTGGGGCTTCAGTTCCACGCAATGCACGTGTTCTAAGCACACAACTTAGAAAAAAATAAAACTTTCAAAAGAAGGCTGCCTTTGTGACGGGGTTTAGAGAAAACATGAAAATGTTGTTTGTTTTAATAAGGTAAATGATTAGAAAGATGGACAGGTGACAGCTTTTGAGAACACCCAGGGCATTTTGTCTGGGAAAGTCCCAGTTCCGTTACTGCGTCAGGCAAAGGTTGGCTGCGACTGTGCTCCTGGTTGGGGACAACGGCAGGGAAAGGGTGAACTCCCCGGCCTTCTTCCAGGTATTCTTCTCCCTATCTGTCTGCAGGACAGATATCCACTGCGACCCCACGGTGCCTCACGAATGTCTCTGCTCGTTTCCTCATTCAGAAAACTCTTCTGGGCCAAGGACGAGTTGATTTCAGAACACACTTTTTTATACACTGCTTTCTGACAGCTTCTCCCAAGGGTCTACTCCACTCTCAATGCAAGGCTCCCTTGCTGAAAACGCTCAGTGGACAGACCCTGCTTTGCACTCAGGGCTGGGCCTCTGCTGCCATGCCAGGCCTGTGTTCGTGTCCCCCTTCTGCTACAAATAGCCGAAGTCCTGTGATTTACTTCCTCCCTGAGGCAGTGTCCCACTCAGGGCACCTCGGTCGTTACTGTTTCCACCTACCACGCAGGAACAAGCCAGAAAGGCCAGCGAATCAATACCTCTTGTGAACAGCTCTCACCTATGGGCACCTCCAGCCCTCACCTCCCTGCTCAGAGGCAGAGCTTGGAGGACTGAGAATGAAACTGCCCCCAGAAGTCACCATGGCTTAGGGACACTTGTCTATAGTCCTGCAGAAGGCATGTGCCCAGAGGTTTGATCTTAGCCACGGACAATCCCTCCCAACTCTGGACACCCTTTGGTAATGCTGCTTTTGTAAACCACGTGGTTCATCTTTATGAAATGACCAAGCAGAACATGGTGTGCAGATCTTTGCATCAGACACAAACACAACCAGCATTAAGTGAGCATGTACAGTGCAGTGGATTGTAGATGCTCACTTAAGGCCCAGTGGCTCTGCACAGCATTGAAACAAAGACTGTTTCTTCATTTGCACTGGAGAGAGCTGTACGTGCGTCTCACCGTGTCCTACATTCCTCAGTAGCCTTGGTAGCATTGTGCTGGTTACTCGTGCAGTGCAAAGGGCCATCTGCATGTCAGCTAGCACCAGAAGAAATGGGAATTCAAGTGACAGATAATCTAGGTTCTTCAACCAAGCTTCCAATTTTGTAATTAAAAATATTTCTGTTATTTAAAAATAATATATTCTCTGTATAAACAATTAAGCAGAAATGTAGATTTCTGCTTCTAGGAATGCCAGACTGGTAATCCTTCCACAGAAGATAGCTAAAAAATCTTAAAGAAATATTAAAAAATATTTTATGAAGCATTAAAGAGATAAGAAGATGAGGGCCAAGGCCATGGAGAGGACAGTAATTCAGAAGGGTGGACCAGCCATACACATATGCCCTAGGGATGTTCGCTGACCGTAAGAGGTGTCTGAGAGGGTGAGTCTTGGGATGCTTTGTGAGAGAGTGGGAATCCAAGTTGGGGTTCAGAGCCCAGCAAAGAGGGATATCCTGTAAAGCAGCCATAGGATGGAGCACCAAAGAGCTAAGCCGTGGGAGCCAAGGTGAAATGGAAGTACAGCAGCCCCTCATGGGCTGCAGCTCAGCTCTGCCTCACCCCAGAGCTCGAGTGTGGAATAAGATGGTCTTGAATTATTTGTATCCTATGTCCTAGAAAAAAGCAAAGAAATAGCCTATCTGAAAAAAGGTGGCATCATCCTAGTCTTCAAAATATTACCATGAATACTTTGTCGAAAACAATGACCAGCATAAAATCAGCAGTGTCTGAGAAAATATACCGTGAGTGAGAAGAAGGAGAAACAACGAACACCAAGACTCACGGGATCCCGGGTGTTGTAATGTCCGGACACGGACTATGAAACACCTCTCCTTATTATGTTCCAGGAAGCAACACAAAGCTTGAAGGTGTTGGCAGGTGACTGAAACACAAGAGAAGGATTGGAGGCGATCTGAAAAAGAAGACACATGGGAATTCTAGAACTGGAAAATAAAAATCCACACTATTATGACTCAGCGAATGGGTTTGGCAGAAGTTGAGACATAGCTACAGAGGAAACTGTGGACCAGAATTCTATGCCTAATGAACGCACCTGCAGTAATAAACATGATAAAAAGACATTTGCAATAACTAAAATGGAGTGTTTATAACAAGAAGAGCCATTCAAAGAAAATTCTAAAGGCTGTTCTTTAGGTAGAAAGGTATCATTCAAATTAGAAGACAGAAAACTTAAAAAGAAACGGGGAGCAAAGTAGTGAAATATAGGAGTTTATACAGTTAAATATCAATAATGTAAAACAATAAATTGTCCTTTTGAAGTATTTTTTTCTATCTGTCCATCCTTCCATCCATCTATCCCCAAAAAAGATGATCTTTAGTTCTTAAAGGCCCAAATTAATACCTTAAAAAGTATTATTAAAATTGATAATTTTGGTGAAACTGACAAAAATCCTATAAAAATATAACTTGCCATAACTGATATGAGAAACAACAGAGAATGTAATCAGAGTTATCAATATTAAAGAAAGGAAATAACTAATTTAAAGTCATTCTATGATGAGAAGTCCAGGCTCAAAGAGCTCCACCAGTGACTGCTATGAAAGATTTGAAAAATAGATAATTTCAGTTTTAAATAAATGTTCAGAGAACAGAAAAAGAGAACTCTTCACAACTAGAGTAACATTGATATAAAAACTTAGCGAATAAATTACCACAAAGGATAATACACAGCAATCTCTCTCATGAACAGAAACAGAAAAATTTTAAACAAAACAGAAGTACACAAATTCAGCAACATGCACAAATGATCATCAGTTAGCGTTTATTCTAGGAATGCAAGGTTGGCTTAACATTTCAAATCAGTCACTGCAGTTTCTATTAGCAGACTAAAGGAAAATATTCATATGTATATTTTTTATTTGCACAAAAAGCTTTTGATAAATCCAACATTCATTTATGATTTAAAAATGAGTCATTTAAAGAGCTACTTAACAGTGAAATGTTGGAAATCTTTCCGTAGAGATCAGAGACAAGATAAGAGTGCCATTAAGATGCAATGTGGCTTTTGCCAGTGCAGTAACGAAAGAGGAAGACATGGGCTGGGCATGCAATCCCAGAACTGTGGGAGGTTGAGGTGGGCGGATCACTTGAGGTCAGGAGTTCGAGACCAGCCTGGCCAACATGGTGAAACCCCGTCTCTACTGAGAATACAAAAATTAGCTGGGTGTGGTGGTGGGCACCTGTACTCCCAGCTACTGGGGAGGCGGACACAGGAGAATTGTTTGAACCTTAGAGGCGGAGATTGCAGTGAGCTGAGATTGTGCCATTGCCCTCTGGCCTGGGTGACAAGAGTGAAATTCCATCTCAAAAAAAAAAATGAAAAAGCAAAGAAAGAAACCTCCATCAAAAAACAAAAAAGAAGGAAGGAAGGAAGAAGGGAAGGAAGGAGGAAAAAGAAGCCATGAAGGTTGAGGGATGCAAACTTAGGCAGTGAAAGAATAAAAATGTGCAAGAAAAGTGTGCCTTGTGGTGGTCATTCCAGTGGTCACTAGGTGAGGAGAAAGGAGCGCTATAAGGAGGAAGGATGGCAGGAAGGCACTAGTTCTTCTACCTGGAGTCCCCAGGGACATTCCTGAAATGGGTGACAGTGACTTGGCCACTTGCTCTAAAGTAATTTGCTAAGCTATACAATTATGTTTGTGTACTATTCTATTATTTTCAAACTAGGAAAGGTTTGACAATCCCCTTCAAAGGTTTGACCCCTTAACTGTGCTCAAACAAGCAAACAAGCAAAACAACAAAGAAACAAGCACGAAGATGCAGGAAGGAAGAGAAAACCACCCATTGCCTGCAGATGGGATGACTTTCTTCCAGTCTCTTTTCCTTTTTTCTAACTTTCAAAAATGTATAATATATTTCATATGTGGAGAGCTTCATTTATGATGAAACATATAAATCACTTGATTCTTCCAACAAATGACTGTAGCGTAACTTTTTAAAAATGTGTACAAATTGGCCGGGCACGGTGGCTCACGCCTGTAATCCCAGCACTTTGGGAGGCCGAGGCGGGTGGATCACGAGGTCGAGAGATCGAGACCATCCTGGTCAACATGGTGAAACCCCGTCTCTACTAAAAATACAAAAAAAAATTAGCTGGGCATGGTGGCGCGTACCTGTAATCCCAGCTACTCGGGAGGCTGAGGCAGGAGAATTGCCTGAACCCAGGAGGCGGAGGTTGCAGTGAGGTGAGATCGCGCCATTGCACTCCAGCCTGGGTAACGAGAGTGAAACTCCGTCTCAAAAAAAAAAATGTGTACAAATTGATGAGATCCCTGTGAAACTGTGTTAGCTGTATCTAGTGTAGTGATCGAGTCAGGGTGTTTAAGGTGTCCGTCTTCTGAATGCAATAGACTTTTGATTAACTATAGTCACTGTCCTCTGTTATCAACCATCGAATGTATTCCTTCTACCAACTCTACATTTGTACCCTGTGACCCACTTCTCTTCATCCTCCCCCACCTACTCACCCTTCCCAGTCTCTGTTATGTATCTTTCCACCTCTACCTCCATGTGGTTACACTTTTTATCTCTCATGTTTCTAAGTGAGAGCAGGCAGTATGTATGTCTTTTTGTGTCCGGCTTATTTCACATAAGAGAATCATCTCCAGTTCCAACCATGTTGCTGAAAACGGCACTGTTTCATTCTTTGTGGCCGGATTGTATTCCACTGTGTATCTATACCACATTTTCTTTATCCATTTGTCCATGATGGGCACTTAGGTTGATTCCATATGTTTGCCATTGTGAGCAATGCTTCAATAACTATGAGAGTGTAGGTATTTATTTGATATAATTATTTCTTTTTCTTTAGGTAGATACCCAGTAGTGGGACTGCTGGATCAAAGGTATTTCATTTTTAATTTTTTGAAATCTCCATACTGCTTTCTGGAGTGGTTGTATAGTTTGCATTCTCCCAACAGTGTATAAGAATTCCCATTTCTGGCTCGGTACCGTGGTTTACGCCTGTAGTCCCAGCACGTTGGGAGGCTGAGGTCAGATCACAAGGTCAGGAGTTTGAGACTAGCCTGTTCAACATGGTGAAACCCTGTCTCTACTAAAAACACAAAAATTAACTAGGCATGGTGGCACGTGCCTGTAATCTCAGCGACTCAGGAGGCTGAGGCAGGAGAATCGCTTGAACCGGGAGGCGGAGGTTGCAGTGAGCCAAGAGCACGCCTTTGCACTCCAGGCTGGGTGACAGAGCGAGACAGTCTCAAAAAAAAAAAAAAAAAAGAGTTCCCATTTTTCTGCATACTTAGCAACGTCTGTTATTTTGTCTGTTTAATAATAGCCATTCTGACTGGGGTAAGATGATGATATCTCATTGTGATTTTGATTTGCATTTCTCTGACCATTAGTGGTGCTCAGCATTTTTTCACACATCTGTTAGCACTTTGTCTTCTTTTGAGAAATCTATACAAATCCTCTGCCCATTTTTTAATGGGATTAGGATTTTTGTTTTCCTGTTGAGTTGTTGAATTTCTTGTATTTCTGGATATTAATCCCTTGTGAGATGTGTAGCCCGCAAATATTTTCTTCCATTCTGAAGGTTGTTTCTTCACTCTGTCGACCATTTCTTTCACTGTGCAGAAGCTTTTTTGTTTAATTAAGTCCCATTTGTCTATTTTTGCCTTGGTTGCCTCTGCTTTTGAGGTCCTAGCCATTAATTCTTCGCCTAGACCAATATCTAGGAGAGATTTCCCCAGGTTTTCTTTTAGTAGTTTAATAGTTTTTGGTCTTATCTTTAAGTCTGAAATTCACTGTGAGTTGATTTTTGTATATGAGGAAAGATAAAGGTCTATATAGTGTAAATTTTGAAATCGCAAAAATGACCCTTTGTTGGAAGAATAAATGGAGAATAACTGACAAAAGAAAAAATGTTTCCAGGGGAAACGCAGTACCCAAAACCAAGCAGTGTTAAGTGTTAACCTGAAAAGCAAATGACGTCACGAATGAGCCTGGACTAGAACGTGTAGGAGCCGATCGTGAGGACCTAGAGGTGCCTGTGACTTCCTCACAGCTTCACCTGCCCTGCGGGCCCCAGTCCTGGCATGCAGCCAACCTGCTGTGTGATCCTGAATACCTTGGACAACCTTACTGGGGTCTGACCTCCTCACTTGCTGGGTACAGCAGAATGTGCCTATTTCAGGACTCTACTCAAGAGGAAATAAAACTCCCTGTAAACTTGTCCTGAAACAGCGGCTCTGGGTATATATGAAGGATTTTAAAGCAGCACAGACCCTGATTTGTAAAGATCTGGATTCCAGTTTATCATCTGTAAAATTTATCATCTGTAAAAACTAATCTCACGGGGCTGCTGTGGGAATCAGGTGCGATTGTGCGTCTAAGGCACTTTGCCCTTGCTGCCACTCTTGTTTCGTGAGTGCCAGGTGGCAAGCTCTCCACGCCACACCGTGTGCAGTGCCCATCTGCAGCAGCACAGTTCTTAGCTCAGCAGGAGCTGCGGCGGGGAAGGCTTGCTGCTGACACACAAGCAGGCCCCTGCTGCACTCAAGACAGGGCTGTCCTGGTGAGAATTACGCTCTTAAACTGGGTTCCAATTTTAACGCAGGTTGCACTCTGAACAAAGGATTGATGTCGGCTTATTGCACAGCCCAAATTGTCATTTGATGTGAGGTGATCTGGACCAGAATGCACCTCTATGCTGCAGTTCCGATCCCCTCAAGTCCTAGGAGGAAAGGCCTTCTATGCTTTCCGAAGAGGGTGCCGAAGCTATGGAGGGGCTAAGGTGCTGTTCTGATTCTTGCATGCCAAGGTGACTCTCAGTCGGCACTTTTGCTGCCAGAGGGAGAAATATCAGACTCATCTCCCGTGTCTCAGTGTCCCTCAGCCTTGTTATTTCTCAAGCTCACAGGCTGCTTGCTCTGCCCTGGACTTTCCAATGACCAACTTTATGCAGGCCACATCAGTCCACTGCCTGGGATCTCTGGCTGTTCCCACCACCAGCAGCTGACAAAGTCCAGCCCGGGCTCCCAGATTCTGGCCTCCACAGCCGCTCTGAAGGAAGCAGGGTCTGGGACTTGTTAGCATAAGGAAGTTCATCCTGTGGGGCAGACTGTGACACTGGGAGCTACACTACCACGTCCCTCTCCACTTGCCCTCTGCTGTCTCAGTAAAGCCTACCCAGACACCTGCTAGGAAGTGGAGGCCAGCATGGGAAGGCACTACCCTGTGTTGCCCTCCCTCCTTCTTTCCTTCCACACCTCCTTTCCATTTCCCTTGTTCGCCGGCCTGGAATTGCACTTCCAAATAAGGCCTCAGGACTCTAACCTTGCTGCAGGTTCTGTGTTCTACGGAGCCCCGTCAAGTTGATGGACTCAGATCTTTCTGTCCAAGGCTGACCACACTGAGTGCATCACACAGCTCTCATGCTCGGGATCTCCGAGCCTCCAGGAAACAGAGTGGCCACAATTCCTGCCCTGATCCACCACAGACTCAACCAGTGCTGCCCCCTCCCAGCCTTAGCTTCCCTTTCAGAACAAGGAAAAAAGCAGAAGAAATGTTATACTCTTTAATAACTTTAGATCTTTCAGAAAGAGACACAAGATGGGATAAGGCAGACAATGGGTAAACAAACTTTGTGCTGAAATATTAGACTGGGAACCAGGGAAAGTACACACAGCCGTTTCCCTAAAATATGCCAGAATCTCTTCTGCACTCCCTATTTCTTCCCTCCCAAACTGCACTTTTATGTGCACAAATGCACAACGGACATCCGTTATCTGTCTCCTGGGGATCGCTGCTGACACTGTTCTTCCAACCGTGTTCTGGAAGACGACCATGGAAAGGGACACGAGGGGAAGGAAGGAGGAGGCAATTCAGAGAGAAATCTGTTCATGGACTCCCAGTAAAGGACAGAGTCAGACGGGTTCAGCACACCCAGGGCACTGCATTCCCCCCTCCTCAGCACTCAGGTTCTTTGTGTTCCAGGGGCAAGGCGTGTGGCACTCTTTACCATCTGCACAGGCTCCAAATGCCTGAGCAAGGAGAATGCTTTGTGACCAGTGACATCCATTGAATCCATTAAACATGTGAACGTGGCAGACATACAGTCAATGGTTAATGAATCAATCTGAAAGGGACTGGGGGAGATTGAGGATGCAGAGTTTATATGTCCCGGCACTGACTGCTGAAGAATTCTGAATGCAGGGGAAGGGCTCCCAGTGGGGTGAGGATGAGAAACACTGTAGGTAAAACACCATGGGTGACAAGAATAAGCAAAGCTTTGAAGGTCGAGCCCAGTGGCTCATGCCTGTAATTCCAGTAGTTTGGAAGCCTGAGGCAGGTGGATCACCTGAGGTCAGGAGTTTGAGGCTAGCCTGGCCGACATGTTGAAACCCCATCTCTACTAAAAATACAAAAATTAGCCAGGCATGGTGGCGGGCACCTGTAGCCCCAGCTACTCAGGAGGCTGAGGCAGCAGAATTGCTTGAACCTGGGAAACGGAGGTTGCAGTGAGCAGAGATCACACCACTACACTCCACCGTGGGTGACAGAGTGAGACTCCATCTCAAAAAAAAAAAAAAAAAAAAGAGCAAACAAAAAAAGATTTAGGGACTTCACATTTAATTCTCTCTCAAAGGAGTTATTGGCAACATAAACACATAAATACACATTAAAAATCTGAGTTTTTTTTTTTTTAAATCAATACAAAGAAAATCACTCAAAACCACACATGTATATGGAAATTAAACAACCTGCTCCTGAATGACTTTTGGGTAAGCAATAAAATTAGGGCAGAAATCCAGGAATTCTTTGAAACGAATGAGAACAAAGGTACAGCATCTCAGAATCTCTGGGAGACTGCGAGGGCAGTGTTAAGAGGAAAGTTTATGGTGCTAAATGCCCACATCAAAAAGTTAGAAGGATCTCAAATTAACAACTTAACATTACACCTAGAAGAACTAGAGAAACAAGAGCAAACCAACCCCAAAGCTAGCAGAAGACAAGAAGTCATCAGAATCAGAGCTGAACTGAAGAAACCTGAGAAGTGAAAAACCATATAAGAGATAAGAAAATCCAGGAGTTTTTCCTTTGAAAGAATACATACGCTTGATAGACCACTAGCTAGACTAATGAAGAAAGTCCAAATAAACACCATAATAAACAAACAAACAAAAAAGTCCTCAGAGACTACCACGAACACTTTTATACACACCATCTAGAATAGCTAGAAGAATGGCTACATTCCTGGAAACACACAATATCCCAAAATTGAACTAGGAAGAAATTGAATCCCTGAAAAGGCCAATAATGAGTTCTGGAATTGAATCAGAAATAGAAAGCCTAACAGAAAAAGCCCAGGACCACATGGCTTCACTGCCGAATTCCACCAAACATATAAAGAAGAGCTGGTACCGTTCCTATTTCAAAAAAGTGGAAGAGGAGGGACTCCTCCCTAACACATTCTATGAGGCCAGCATCATCCTGGTACCAAAACCTGGTAGAGACTTAACAGAAAAAGAAAACTTCAGGCCAATGTACTTAATAAACATAGATGTAAAAATCCTCAGCAAAAACCAGCAGCACATCAAAAAGCTAATCTACCATAATCAAGTAGGTTTTATCCCTGGGATGCAAGGTTGGTTCAACACAGGCAAACCAATAAATGCGATTCATTATATGAACAGAAATAAAAAAAAAACCACATGATATCTCAATAGATGCAGAAAAGGCTTTTGATTCAGCATCTTTTCATGTTAAAAATCATTAATGAACTAAGTGTTGAAGAAGCATACTCAAAATAATAAGAGCCATTTATCACAAACCAAAGCCAATATCATACTGAATGGGCAAAAGTTGGAAGCATTCCCCTTGAGAATTGGAATAACACAAGGATGTCCACTCTCACCACTTCTGTTCAACAAAGTACTAGAAGTCCTAGCCAGAACAATCAGGCAAGAGAAAGAAAGAAAAGGCATCCCAATGGAAAGAGAAGTTGAATAATCTCTGTTGGCAGATATGATTCTATACCTAGCAAACCCCATAGTCTCTACTCAAAAGCTCCTGAATCTGATAAACAACTCCAGGAAAGTTTGGAGACACAAAATCAATGTGCAAAAGCCAGCAGCATTCCTGTGCACCAACACCTAAGACGAGAGTCAAGTCAAGAAAGTGATTCCATTCACAGTAGCCACAAACAGAAGAAAATACTTAGGAATATGGCTAACAGGGAGGGGAAAGAGCTCTAAGATGAGAATTGTAAAATGCTGCTCAAAGAAATCAGAGACGATACAGCCAAACAAAAAAATGTTTCTTGCTAATGGTTAGGAAGAATCGATATTGTTAAAATGGCATGCTGCCTAAAATACTTATAGATCTAGTGCTATTCCTACCAAATTACCAATAACATTCTTCACAGAATTGGCAAAAAAAATATTTTAAAACTCCTGTGGAACCAAAAAAGAGCTCGAATAGTTAAGACAATCCTAAGTGGAAAGCATAAAGCTGGAGGCATCATATTACCTGACTTCAAACCATATTAGAAGGCTACGATAACCAAAACAGCATGGTACTAATACAAAAACAGACCTACAGACCAATAAAACAGAATAGAGAATCCAGAAATAAAGCCATACACCTGATTTTTGACAAAGTTGACAAAAACAAGCAGTGGAGGAAGAACTTCCCATTCAATAAATAGTGATAGGATAACTGGCTAGCCATATGCAGAAAGTTGAAGCTGTATCCCTTCCTCACTCTGTATACACAAATGGATTAAAGATGGATTAAAGACTTAAATGTGAAACCTACAATTATAAAAACCCTGGAAGCTAACCTAGGAAAAACCATTCTGGACATAGGCCTTGGCAAAGATTTCATAGTGAAGACATCAAAAGCAATAGGAACAGAGCCAAAAATGGATAAACTGTACCAATTAAACTAAAGAGCTTCTGCACAGCAAAAGAAATGATCAACCGAGTGAACAAACAACCTACAGAATGGGAGAAAATATTTATTTGCAAACTATTAATCCAACAAAGGTCTAAAATCCAAAATCTATAAAGAACTTAAATTAAATCCCATTAAAACATGGGCAAAGGGCCGGGCGTGGTGGCTCACGCCTGTCATCCCAGCACTTTGGGAGGCTGAGGCGGGTTGATCACAAGGTCAAGAGATCGAGACCATCCTGGTCAACATGGTGAAACCCCGTCTCTACTAAAAATACAAAAAATTAGCTGGGCATGGTGGCGTGTGCCTGTAATCCCAGCTACTCGGGAGGCTGAGGCAGGAGAGTTGCCTGAACCCAGGAGGCGGAGGTTGCAGTGAGTCGAGATCGCGCCATTGCACTCCAGCCTGGGTAACAAGAGCAAAACTCCGTCTCAAAAAAAAACAAAAACAAACCAAAAGCGGGCAAAGGACACGGCCGATTTCTTTTTTCTAAAGAAGGCATACACACAGCCAACAACCATATGAAAAAATGCCAACATCACCAATTATTAGAGAAATGCAAATCAAAACCACGAGAAACTGTCTCACATGGTCAAAATGGCTGTTACTAAAATGTCAAAAACTAACAGATACTAAGGTTGTGGAGAAAAGGGAATGCTTTTACACTGTGGGGGGTGTAAATTAGTGCAGCCATTTTGGAAAGCAGTGTGGTGATTTCTCAAATAAACTTAAAACAGAGTTACCATTTGACTCAGCAATCCCATTACTGGTTATATACCCAGAGGAATGTAAATCATTCTACCGTGAAGACATATGTGTGCACATTCATCACAGCACTATTCCCAATAGCAAAGACATGGAACCAACCAAATGCCTGTCACTGGATGAAGAAAATGTGATACACGTATACCATGGAATACTACATAGCTACAAAAAAGGGAGATCGTGTCCTTTGCAGAAACGTGGATGGAGCTGCAGACCATAATCCTAAATGAACTGACGTTGGAAAGAAAACCAAATAGTGCACGTTCTGACTTATAAGTGAAACCTCAACACTGACAACTCGTGAACAAGGAAAAGGAGTGACAGACAGCGGGGTCTACTTGAGGGAGAAGGCGAGAAGGGAGAGGATAAAGAAAAGCTCTCCAACTCTCTTGGGTACTGTGCTTATTTACCTGAGTGACGAAATAATCTCAACACCAAGCCCCCATGACATGAAATTGACCTATATAAAAACCCTGCACACGTACCCCTTTAACTTAGAAGGAAGACACACTGAGTTTTTCCAGCAGCAGGGGGCCAGACAGAGGTGTGAACTATGAGCTGAAGTCCTCAACCATTTCCTGATTTCCTTCTGCCTACTTGCAGGTGATCTTCCTGACCTCAACGTTTCCACAGCCAATTCAGCTTGTTCGTTCCATATGAAAAAACTGGGGTCATAGTGTGGTTACTCAGACCTGTAATCCAAGCACTTTGTGAGGCTGAGGCAGGGGAATCATTTGAGCCCAGGAGTTTGAGACCAGCCTGGAAAACAAAGAGAGACCCCCATTTCTACAAAATAATTAAAAAATTAGCCTGGTGTGGTGGCAGGCACCAGTACTCCAAGCTACTTGAGAGGCTGAGGTGTGAGGATAGCCTGAGGTCAGGAGGTTGAGGTTGCAGCGAACCATGCATATTGTGCCACCGCACTCCAACCTGGGCAACAGAGTGACACCGTCTCAAAAATTAAATAATTAATTTCAAAAGCCTGGAAAGTGGGGCAATCATCCAAGAATGTTAATGATGGCCCTGGTGATTAGTTCATCCACAGCCTGTCAGCTCAAGAACACAACTAAGAAAGCAAATGCCAACCACTGGCATTGTTTTGATCTCTGGGAAGAACTCGTGTCCCCATGCTCTCTGAGTAATGTCTTGACAGTGGTTACAGGAGGGTTTAGGCTCTTTCTGGGAAATGGACAGAAAACACAGAATCCTACACACCAGCCATAAAAAATTAGAATTAATATCCAGAATAAGATTGAGAAAGGAAACAATTCCTGTTACAGCAAAGATGGTGTCCCTTGTGTGTCCTTCAAGGCTTATCTGAGTGACAGGTTTTCACACCCAAATCCCATAATTGTTCCCTCCACCTTTGCAGAATTTTCAGAGCCTCTTTTTTCAGAGGAGAAGGAACAGCCTATACTTGACTTGTATTTCTACTCTGCTGGAGAGCATCAAATTCAGGAGAAATAATAAGTACCTTTAGTGCATATCATTACCCAAGATTGCTTGGTTCTCTCCCATAATTTAATATGATCCAGTTTTAATGCAGTCAGACGGAGAAGGACAGACATATCCCCGGGCTCCTACATCACTGAAAACAAGAGACAAGGATGTCGGACTTCTGTACTTCTTCCCTGTGTGGGTATTTGTAATGTCTAAAGCAAGACTACGATTTCCTCTAACACTTGGGCAGTATTTGGTGGAATCTGTCACTAAGTGCAATAATCACTGAGCACTGACTCAGAAGTGGGCAAAGATGGTGGGGCACCGAATCCCGGCTCTATCCTTAGAAACGTGACCTGGGACGGTTACATGACTCTCTCAGTCTATTGCCTCATCTGCATCTGCCCCAAGAAGCGTGTGACATCAAGTACGTGCAAAATGCTTGATGCGCTGGGTGGCTTTTTACTGCTCCCCTGGCTTCCTGTTCTCCTTCCCGCTGTATTTCACAACATCGATTTTTCTCTCTTTTGGGTCCTTTTCATCATGTACAAGTGTGCTATCGTTTCTCCCACTTGAAAACAAAAACAAGAAACAAAAGAACACTCTTGACATCACCTCATTAAACAGCACTCCATTTCTCACTATCTGTTTGCAGCAAAGCCCTTCAACGAAGATAACTAGAACATATCCGTATGTGCATTTACAAACAAGGTCCCATTCTGTCACTCAGGCTTGAGTGCAGTGGTGGGATCGTAGATCACAGCAGCCTTGAACTCCTGGGCTCAAGCGACCTTCCCGCCTCAGTTTCACAAGTAGCGGGAACCACAGGCACGAGCCACGACGCTCAGCTAATTTTTACATTTTTGTATAAATGGGGTCTTGATATGTTGCGCAGGCTGGCTTCCAACCCCTTGGCCTCAAGCAGTTCTTCTCCCTAGACCTCCCAAATCCGTGCATTTTCTAATGTTTTAATTAAGACAGCTCAGGAGAGAGAAGGTCCCCAGCTCAGGAGAGAGAACGTCCCCAGCTCAGGAGAGAGAAGGTCCCCAGCTCAGGAGAGAGAAC
>CM052652.1:149220537-149265279 GCA_028533165.1 Leontopithecus rosalia | reverse complement strand
GGGTGAATGAATGAATTCCAAGGGGCTTTGCTATTAGCTACGTTGCACTCTCGGTTCTAGATTTTCAGTACCATAAAAAGATTTGCTTTTTCCCCTAATTTACCCAATTCCCCTTGCTGGTTCTTTTCATAAAACTCATAATCTGGTTCCTAATGCCCTTTTATCATTTAATTATTGCTGAAATGTTGCAGGTAGTAAAGAAACATTTGATGACATGAAATTAGATCAAGACATAGTAAATGCTTGGATGCAAAGATGTCTGCAGTAGAATCGCCACGCGAATCCGCAGGCCTGCCCAGCACGAGTCCAGCTCCAGGGCCCACCTGAGGAGGGGCTCTGGCTTCAGTCGCCAGCTGCCCCCATCACACGGGATGGAGTGAAGTGCCCTGAGGACCAATGCCACACCGAGCTCAAACGGGCTTTCCTTCCTCCCCTGCCAGCCTCTCCAAGCAGGGTGGGGAGATTGGGAATTTAGAAGCAAGGACTGGCCGGGCGCAGTGGCTCACGCCTGTAATCCCAGCACTTTGGGAGGCCAAGGAGGGTGGATCATGAGGTCGAGAGATCGAGACCATCCTGGTCGAAATGGTGAAACCCTGTCTCTACTAAAGATACAAAAAATTAGCTGGGCATGGTGGCGCGTGCTTGTAATCCCAGCTACTTGGGAGGCTGAGGCAGGAGAATTGCTTGAACCCAGGAGGCGGAGGTTGTGGTGAGCCGAGATCACACCATTGCACTCCAGCCTGGGTAACAAGAGCGAAACTCCGGCTCAAAAAAAAAAAAAAAAGAAGCAAGGACTGTGGTTCTATTTTTGTTTGCAAACATATAAAAGTCAAAGCTATATTACAGACAATGTGGCTTTAAGGGTTAGAAATATTACTATTTCCCTCATGTACCCATACTTGCTACCTCTGTGATTTCTGTTAGTTATTAAATCCCTTGAAACTTTAGTTTTGTTCATCTGAAGAAAATAATTTTCCACCTTCTGGACTCACTGTGAAGATTAAATAAGATAAAGTGTGTGCATTAACTAGCTGACAGCAGCCACTCAGCCAATTATGAGATTCACATCTATCCTCAGCATCATTCAGAAATGTCAGTTCCTAGATGGAGCCACGCCACCATAATCCCACACACCCACACCCTCCTCTGTATGAACTGTTTTGCCAAGCATGCTTGCAAGGCGGTCTAGATGGAGCACTGTTGGGCAAAGTGAAGCTGTAGACAGCATGCTGCCCTCACCTGCCCCACCCCTGTGTGGGTGGCCCCACCCCACAGCTCAGGGACGAGCCGGATGCCTGCCCCAGAGAAGGTGGGTACCTCTGAGCCAGCCCATCCTGCCAGCTCGGGCCCACTGCTCACCAGTGTTGGCTTTAGGCACATCACTCAACCTCACTGAACCCTGAGTTCAGCACCCACGTCACGGAGCTCCCATGAGACCACGTGTGGACGACAGCACTACTCACACCTGAGCAGCGTTGGAACCGAGGACATCCCTCCTTTCCCTCTTCCTTTCACACCGAAACCAAAGCCCAGGGTCGTTCTTCCAAAAGACACCTCGCAGTTTCCCACTGCTTATGAGATTCCCAGCCGTGACTGCAGTGCAGGTCATCACGAACCATGACCCCTCCCAGGAGGCCACAGCAGCATCCACGAGGAGATGGAGGCTGTCTCCTGGGGACTCTCACTGGCCTTCACATGTCTAACCCTCAGCCAACCACACGCCATGGAAATCAGTTTAACCTCATTGCATGGGTCAGAAAACCGAGGCACAGGAGAGCTGCCGGCTAAATGGGCCCAGGCTGCAACAGGACAGAACAACGTATCTGAGGTTAGGATTCCAGAGATGGCATCCCTGCTTTCCTCCACTGCCTGATGTAATCACACCACCATAAGTTCTTTTGCTTTTCTGAAATGGCCTGGCATGTTCCTTTGACTTCACTGAACAGTTATTTTGACAATGAGCAGACACAGCCTGACTGTCAGCGAGTACACGGTGATATGATCTGAGATAAAAGGAAAAAACCCCAAGTCACGCTGAGATACCAAAGATTTCCTTGTGATGGGCACTGAGGGCGGGGAGAGCCTCGCTCCACAACATGCTCTCCGCCCAGGTGCATCGTCCCCTTGACCCAACAAGGTGGCCGGAGATGCTGGCCGCTGTGGCAGAGAAGGCTCCGGGCTCCCCCCTCCAGTCCTGGGCTTTGCACTCCCAGCTGGCCTCGCCTAGGAAAGCACTGATTTAATTTAGTGCGAGGCTCCTCAGATCGCAGCTGTTCGATTCCGTGCCACACTGTCTCCCCTTGGCAGCTGCCGGCTCCCCGGCGCTGGCCTGCTGGAGACACACGTCTGCAGTGTGGGCTGTAAACAGCGCTCCCGTTCAGGGCTGCCTGCTTCCTGGATCTGCAGCAGCGCCGGGAGCCACCGCCACAGACAGAGGGGAGCCGCCTGGGAAGGGAGCTGTGATCGGAGAGGGATGCAGATCCAGGCCCTGCAAGGGGACTCACCTGCACAGGTATCCATATAAAAGTGTCAGCACCTCTTCTCTGTTGTGGTTCCACCGCAGGGAACTCCATTCTCAAAGCACAATGAAAAGCACAGCTGCAGGCAGCAGCCCTGAGAGCTCCCCTCTATACCCACAGCGAAGGCAACACTGACACCCCCAAAATGTTTGCACTTCACCTCCGAAAAATGTGATCAGAAGCCACTGCACTTCCCATCTGCAGCTAGACAAGTAATCAAAATCCTCTTCGCTGTGTACGTATCAACCACACGTCCTCAGACCCAAGCCTGAGAGGTTCTTACTGTGTTCAGAATATAATCACTTTCAGGGAAGCAGACTCTAGACGCAGTCTCTGCAGTTAAGCCTTGCGTTTTATTATAATGATGATCTTTCGGATAGAGATGCTGTCCACAGCTTGCCCTGGACCAGAGACTGGGGCTTCCACCTGAACACACGGCTCAGCAGAGACCACAGACGCCACAAAGGACTGGTCTCTCCTCAGCCGCACAGGTGGCCTCTGCCTGCGACCCCTTGCTGTTTGTCCAGGGCTCCCATCCATCCAGCACGCTGTGGCACTTTTACATGGGTGTCTCAGCCGCTGGGCCTCATGAAGGTGGGTGTGTCCCTATATTTCCTCACATGGAGATGATGCAGGACTGGGGTGTTCGAGGGAGGCTTTGGAGGCACGTTTGATGTCACCTGTCCCCAGGGCTGGATCTCTCTTTCCTTGCAGGATTTCTCTTGCCCGTGGGCAGCATCACGGTGCAGTTTATGTGGCACAGCAGGCTCTGCCACCACAGGCCCGTGCCGCCCACACCCATTTCTCCAGCTCCTGTGTGTCCCAGTCCGGGACCTCACCCTGGAGCTGGGGTTCACTCGTGCCTGCCTCCACTCCATAGCCACCGGGCCCTGCCAGACCCAGGAGTCAGGCTTCCCACCCCATGCTTGTGCCGCTGAAGAAAGAGGTCTGTGGCATTTGTGGGACAAAGTCACAAGAAAAGCTCGGAGAGACCCTCAATGTCAAAGCCGGGTCTGGAACAACTGCTCAGCCCAGCCCCAGCAGGTCAAGATTTCCCCACCGTGCCCCTCCAGCTCCACCCCTGCCTGCAAAGACTTCCCAACTTCTCATGCCCTGTCAAGAAGCACTTGCCCTCAGGAGGATCACAGGCCACCCAGCCTTCTCCCCTGCTCCTCCTTGGATGTCAGGAAGAGGGGCCAGTCACCACTCAAGGTGTGCAGGGGAAAACAGAAACCTCACAAAGGCAGGGGCAGGTTCTCCTCTCACCCGTCCAGCAAAACCAACCAATACAGAAACCATCAAGAAGCAATTGCTAGGTTGAGCCAGGGAATCTGTTCAGACGAAGGACCTGCCAGGCCCAGTTGCATGCAGCCTTGCCCCCAGAACCTAAGAAGCTGGAGCGAGACCCTCTGTGCCTTCTAGGCATCTTCAGCCCTCCGTGAGAACACCCCACAGTGCCCAGCGCCACCCCGCACCCTGGGCCAGCAGAGAAGTGCCCTTTCTCCCTGTCTTGGTTGGGCAGGTAGCAGAGGGCCATGGTGATGCCATCAGCTCACTCTGTCATTGGCAAGCAGAAATGTCTTTCTCTGATTAATGAAAATGTGAATACAGCTGATTTCTGAATGAATACTCTGCATTTGATAGAGAAAAATCTTTCCAATATTTTCAAAATGTAAGCTGCAAAAGGGGCAACAAACAGGATCTTTGTCGTGAGAAGGGCTGGGAAGCAAAACCTTTAGAAGCTCTGTGCTGGGGAGGAACAGCAGATGCCGTGCTGAGATGTGCCATTTCCACAAGCAGGGCGTTCACCTGGGGCAGATCTATGGGGGCCGCCTTGGAGCTGGAATCTATTTTATAGGAATGAGCCTTTAGCAAGAAAATCAGGACCTTTCTTTTCTTCTTTCCCATTAAGTTCAACATAGCCCACTGGGCACAGTGTTTCCGGGCACTGGGACCAGATCAGTCCACGCACACAACCCCAGCACCTAAATGAAGGCCAGGCTCCCAAAGGCCATGTGCCTTCTACCCAGCCAACACCTGCTTCGGTCCTGAAGCCTCTTCCGAAGGCAAGCTGCCTCTGTGAGGACAGGGCCGGGTCTGAGGCGAGGCAGCCCGAATGGCTCCACCCGGCCCCCAAGGCGCCCTGACTATCCTCCAACTGGGCAAGTGCCTACCCCCTGTAGTAGCCGCTGCTGGGCGTCCTCGGCTCTCCTCCTGGGCCAAGACTACCAGGTCGACACCTGAGCACAAGTGCCATGTGCGACAGACCGAGGAGGCCTTACCTCATGAGACAAGTAGAAGGCGGCAATGCCCAGAGGCCAGAAGCAGCAGAGCATGGAGAAGACGCTGAGGCCCAGGTGGTCCCGTGGGGGCATCATGAGGAAGTTGTCCTCACTCTCTGTGTCGCTTGAGAAGTCGCTCTGCAAGAGAGAACCGGCAGGACAGGACAGGAGAGGAGATTAGTAAAGGACATCCTGGGGCCCAGGGACGTGGGATAGCGTCTGGCCGGCGCAGGCCCTCCCTGGGAGGCAGTAGCAGTTGCTGATGTTTGAGCCATTGTAACTGCTGCAAGTACACAGCCTCCCAGGAAGGGCAGCCCTGCCAGGGAAACGCGTGCCAAGAACAGGAAGATACTGGTGCCAAGTATGGGGGTCTCAGGTCGTTCGCTTGCAGATGAGATCCCACAGAAAGCAGTGTGTCTAAGATCCCTGGGATGTGAGAGCCCAGGTGGTGGGGACAAAGCTGTCATCTCTCTGAGGATGGGACTGGGGACTTTGCAGGGACTGCCTGCCGGGAAGCCACCTGCAGAAATGGCCCTGTCGCCACCATGCACTGTCAGTGAGTTCTGAGGACGCACTGGGGACTCGGCACTGGGGACTTGGCACTGGGGACTCTCAGCACTGGGGACTCTCAGCACCGGGACTCTCAGGTCCGGGCACATTTTTCTTTGTATTCCAGGACTTCTCACCAGCGGACAAGACGAGGCGAGGCTGGCATGGAGCAATGGAGGACACTGTCCCCTGAATGTCTCTCAAGTGTCCCTTGACTTTGAACTGAGTCAAGACATAGGTTGGGTCTGATATCCACCCCAAGCGCGAGGGCAGCTTCCTGAACAGAGGATAGCTCTGTGAGCCTCCGTCACGCCCTTTTGCCCTGTGTCCTGGCGGCAGGGGCTGAGTGAGACTCTCCGTGGGGTTCTGATGGAGGAGGTGTGTGCTGGGAGCACGGAATCGGGGGAAACTGGCACAGGAATTTATTTTTTAGTTTTATATTTTTAAAAACTTTTCTTTTAGGTTCGGGGGTACCTGTGCTGGTTTGTTTTATAGGTAAAGGCATGTCACGGGGGGTTGGTGCACAGAGGATTTCATCACCCAGGTACCAGCCTAGCGTGCGTAGTTATTCTTGCTGCTCCTTTCCCTCCTCCCCGCACCCGCCACCCTCTGGTAGGCCCAGGGTCTGTGCCTGTTGTCCTTCTCTTTGTGCCCATGAGTCCTTGTCATTTAGTTCCCACTTACAAGTGACAATATGTGGCTGTGGTTTGCAGTTCCCCAGTAGTTTTAAAAGCAGCTCAGATGCTTCCAGGGGTGACCTGGCTAAGAGAACCACGGCCCGCCCTCCCCACAAAGGGTGCATGGTGCCTCCGGGAGGCTGAATGGCTGGAGCCTGCCTGGGTGTTTGTGCAGGGGGTGCCTCCTGGCTGTCATTCCACGGGCTGGGCTCTTTCCTAATCAAAATACAGAGCACGCACACCAACTCCTCCCAACGCCAGGGCCACTCTGCCTCGGCATTTGTCCTATGCAAAGATGGAGCCCATCTTACTCCAGATACGGTTTCCTAGAAGAGTAGCAGCACATTTCCTCTCAGAGGAGGCCCTGGCTTCCTAGCTGTCTGCCAGCCCAGGGTTGTTAAGCAGAGGCCTCTTGCCGCAGGCTGGAGAGGTTCGAGAATGCACCGGCAGCGCACGGCAGTGACAGGGCCGTTCCTTCAGGTGGCTTCCGGGCAGACAGTCCCTGCAAAGCCAGACAAAAGTGCAGGTGGCCCCACCCTGTGAGTGCCACACATTCGTGGATGCTAGCCCAGCCCCTGTTCACCCCGAGCGCCCTCAGACATTCCTCCCAATAGACACTGGGAAGCCTGCAAGTGACCACGACACCCTTTCCTATTTTTGTTAATTAAACACAGGTAAAACGCCGATCGGAGCCTCTCGTGACTGTGCAGCGGCCGCAGCGCTGCGCTGAGACCCGAGGCTCCCTGGTATGGTGCATTTTCACAGGCTCAGTCCAACAATAAGGACTTCCCAGGTGCCCTCGCATGGAGTCTGGGGTGGCTGTTTGCTCGCCCCACAGGCCTGCAGTGCAGGGATCTGAAGTGCCACTCCACCAACAGGGCAAGTGACTTGCTCAGGCCACAGGGCCAGCTCCTGGCCTTGCCCCTCCTGCCGGCCACAGCTCAAGGAGTCACTGCTCCCACAAGTGTCTGTGGCTGCAAAGCCTCTGTCCACAGAGCTGTGCTTGTGAGATTTCTCTTCTCTTTATTCAGGACGTCAGACAACATATGGTCTCTGAACAGTGAGGGGATATGAAAATTGCCATCATTATGGCTAAGTGGGGAGAAAAGAGGAAGTGCCCACAGGGGTGCATGATTCATGAGGGAGTTGTGAGGCCCAGGCTGTCCAGGTGGAGACATTCACTTCCCGGCCTCGAGGCTGGCGTCTGGAATCTGCAAGAAGGATGTGCAGTGGGAAGGATAAACAGTGGGGAAGGTGTGCACGGGGGAGGACCTGCAGGAGGGAGGATGTGAAGGAAGGAGGACTGGAAGTGGGGAGGATGTGCAGCAGAGGACGTACACGGGGGAGGACGTGAAGGGGGAAGGATGTGCGGCGGGGAGGACATGCAGGGGGGAGGACATGTGGGGTGGAGAACATGAAGGAGGGAGGACGTTCGGGGGGAGGGTGTCCCGGGGGAGGATGTGCAGGGGGGAGGATGTACAACATGGAGGACATGCAGTGGGGAGGACGTGCAGCATGGAGGCTGTGCAGTTTGGAGGGCATGCCCTATGGAGTCTGGGTATCTGCCCAGCTGCACCTCATCACATATGGCCCCTGTGCCTTTGGGGGTGTCAGGCAGCTGGTTTTGGGACTGCTGAGCTTCAGAAGGAGCTGTCTCCTTCAGAAGGAGATGCTCTGGAGGTCCAACCTGTGACAAACCCGCCCATGTCCAAGACCCCTGAGCGGCAGAGCCAGGCTGGGGAACAGTCATTTCCCCAGCGCCCAGCCCAGCCACTGACCTCAGGGAGCGTGGCAGCCATGGGTCCCGACATATCCTTGCACAAAAATAAAAAATCTACCGGTGTGTGTGTACTTACGTTTTAGTTTCTTTATTTTTAGTTTACAGATGGTGCTATTGCTATATTGTCATTTCCATTTTACAAAGGACAAAGCTGAGGCTCCAAGAGGTTAAAACACATCTACTCACAGAACCATCCTGTGAGGGGCTGCTGGAGCCTGGGATCCCCAGTGCCGACTGCACACCCGGGGCCCTGAGCTGCATGCTGGGTTTGCACACGGCTGCTTTGCCTGCACGCAAAGCCCACTGTGCCTCCATTGCTTCTCGTGAGAAGATGAAGTGTCTTCCCCTCCTCTCCCTGCCGGGGACTCTGATGACTCTGCTTCCTGCTGGGTCTGTCTCGTGGTGGTGACGGAGAGGCCCATGGCAACAGTGAGGTTTTCCCGATCTTAGTCAGTGCTGGAGGAACGCTGCCCCGGAACACACAGGCACGTGGAAGCATTGCCTTCCATCTTTAGAAACCGCTTTAGCATTACACAGTCCCAAAGAAGCAAAGATTTAGGCTCCAGGGCACTCCCCCAAAATCTTCACAGATTTTAATTTAGAAGCATAAAGAAATCACACTCTGTAAATTACCAAGCTGAGGCTACATGACACCAAAATAATCCGTCAACTCTGACTGAAATAGATTTTAAAAACTCAGGGCTCGGCATGGTGGTTCACATCTGTTATCCCAGCACTTTGGGAGGCCGAGGTGGGTGGATCACTTGAGGTGAGGAGTTTGAGGCCAGCCTGGCCAACATGGGAAACCCCATCTCTACTAACAATACAAATAATAAAAAAAAATTAGCTGAGTGTGGTGGTGCATGCCTGTAGTCTCAGCTACTCGAAAGGCTGAGGCAGAAGACTGCTTGAACCCAGCATCGGGAGGTTGCAGTGAGCCGACATCACATCACTGAGCTCCAGCCTGGGCAATAGAGTGAGGCTCCATCTCATACAAAACAAAACAAAAAACCCCCCAAACTCACGCAAATTACAGGGAAGACAAAAACACCCCAGCTCTTTTCTTTGTTCCCTCTTCTGCCAGGAGCGTTCTGGGGTACAAGTGGCCATGGGCATCACGCCACCTGAGAGGGAGGAGAAATGAGGCTGGCCTAGGAGAGGCTACGTGGACACCAACAAGCCAAGCGGAGAAATACACACAGTCCCCAACACCAAGGAAGACTCATCATGCACAGCAACTGTTTTAAAGAATCCTCCTGATGGGTCATTTAATTGGTACATCTGGGGAATGAAAGCATTTCAAAGGAGTCTGCAATTCATGCAGCGCTCCCGCCTTTGGAGCTAAAGCCAAGGCAGAGAAAGGCAGGTGCCCTGCAGGGCTGCCCATTCTACCGAGAGACACCTGCGTCTTCTAGTCCAGTTATTTTACCTCCACGGAGAGAGACAGCTCGCTCTCCTCGGGGTTCTCTTCCTGGGGATATTTTAACAAAATAGTCATAGCGCAGGGCGTGACAGGAAGTGTTTGCACACCTCAGTGTTCAGCATTTGTGGCAGCTCCAGGAGCAAGAGGGTGAGGCACCTGTTTTGGGAGCAGGAAGCTGAGTGCCGCCCGTGGCCCACCGATGCTGGTGAGCATCTCATGCACTGTCCAGGGGTGGCAGCCCCAGTGGCCACATCTGCACTGAGGAGCCCAGCAGCCACTGGCCGCATGGAGCTGTGTCAGCTTAAAGAGCTCACAAGTACACACAACCAACACTGGTCCTTCAGTCACACCACAGGCTCAGGAGCCACACGTGTTCCATGTCTGTCACATGGGACAGCACAGATGCAGAACATTTCCACCACCTCAGAAGGTCCTATTGGACTGTGCTGTTGCATAGCGCACCTTTGACATAAGCGACTCCATCTTACATCTTATAGGGCACGTTTTCAACAGGGACCAGGTGTTTTGCCTGATCAATAAAGATTGCATCGACCCAGACAAGTACTTAAGCACGCACACCCTTTCGCTATCAGTCCACATCAGAGGACTCTGTGGCCATAAAAAGAGAAGGCTTCAGCAGCTCGAACACAGCCACGTTAACAGACCATCTTGCCGCCACTTGTGATCAGGGCCGAGCATCTGCGGCACAGCAAAGACTCTTCCTTACAAGACACTGACGCTGACGGAGAGTCCGGGCCAGGCCAGGGTATTCTTTTCACTGTCGTCACTCTCCCTGGACTGGCTCGTGAGCCCCTTTTCCTATCCCTCTTCTCTCGATGTTAAATGTAACTTAGTTTTTTGTGGAATGTTTATAACATTTATATATTGATCAAGTATACTGCCATGTATGGTTTGCAATACTGACTGACGGGTGGCTCAGATCAAGCCTGCGTCCTGAGGCTCTCACTCCCGAGGGAAGGGGAAGCACTAGGAATGCCTCCTGGGAACTCCAGGGAGCTCCTGGCTTTTATGATGGAGACTGCAGCATCAATAAAAGCCTGACGTTGTGGAAAGGCACAAACGTGAGGATCTGGTGATCTCTGACCTTGTGCTGCCTCATGGGATCCAACCCTCTTTACTCTGGGCTCAGCGTCTTCCACCTGCAGACAGCTCCCTGCTGCTCCTCCCACGTGTGATGAGTGCCCTGCCTGCACTTGCTGTGCCCTTGCTGTCTTCTAAGCCAGGAACTCTTCCTCTGGACACACGTGCCTAGCTTGCCCACGTCATCTGAGGCTTTTGCTCTAATGCCACTTCTCATAAGAGCCTTCCCTACATAGCTGCAACGCTGCCACCGCCTTCCCAGCCCCTCTATCCCCAGCCCGCTAGGGGCATCTCTGCACCCACACGATACTAATTTGTCTACTTCCTCACTCCCTTCCTTTTTCTCTTTTCTTTTTTTTTTGAGATGGAGTCGCACAATGTCTTCCAGCTGGAGTGCAGTGGCACGATTGGGGCTCACTGCAACCTCCGCCTCCTGGGTTCAAGCAATTCTCCTGCCTCAGCTTCCCAAGTAGCTGGGATTACAGATGCATGCCACCATGTCTGGCTATTTTTTATATTTTTAGTAGAGACTGGGTTTCACCATGTTAGCCAGATTGGTCTTGAACTCTTGACCTCAAGTGACCCACATGCCTGTGCCTCCCAAAGTGCTGGGATTATAGGCGTAAGCCACTACGCCCAGTCCCTGACTCCTTTCCTCTAAGCTCCAGGAGGGCAGAAATCTGCACATTTTATCCAAAGCTGTATCCTAAGTGCCTGGAACAGTGCCTGGCATATAGTAGGACTCACACACATTTGCTGAATGAATGAGGGATTTGCCTGTGGCTTGATCCAATGTGAACAATACTAACGTGGTGAAGCCCCTACAATTTGCACAGAGGACAGTGGGGTACCCAGCAGCTCCACCTTCCTTTGGGCGCATCATTGCCCGTGAGTGCTTTGCATTCAGCCCTGCTGCCTGGCCTCTGGTCCTCTCTTCACCCTCTGAAATGCCTTCCTGTGCTCTCCAGGGCACACATCTTCACCATCATTTAGACACGCCCACCAAGAAGGGTTTCATGGTTGGGTGAGAATGAGGACCGTCTCTGTTAATGGCTATTTGTCCTGGCTAAAGTGCAAATGTATTTCTCCTCTGAGAGGGTTCTGATCAGCACCTAACTCTGGCCCTAGGGATCTGTAATGTTCTGGAAGGAGGAGCCGAATGAAATGAAATTCATTAAGATTCACCTCTGTGTGTAGCTCCTGGTTTGTGTTTGTGAAGGTAATGGTGTTGTACACTGGACTTCAGGTTTTATGCTGTGATGATAAGACATATTATTATATTACAGGACAGGTTTTCTACATTCCTGCATTAATGTAAATATCTGTCTTCTAACTAGCTACAGGCGTTTAATCCAATGGTTAGAGTGTAGGATGAGAAGCTCCTTCATTCAGTTCACTCATCAGGCTGTAAGTTCTTCCTGTGGCCTGGAAGTGCTCAGTGTCCTGGGAGGGCAACTTTAGCAAATGCAATCGTCATTTGGTTTATTTATTTGTTAGAGATGGAGTCTTGCTCTGTCGCCCAGGCTGGAGTGCAGTGGCATGATCTCCGCTCACTGCAACCTCCACCTCCTGGGTTCAAGCAATTCTCCTGCCTCAGCCTCCTGAGTAGCTGAACTACAGGCACATGATGCCATGCCTGGCTAATTTTTTCTGTAGGTTTTAGTGGAGGCAGAGTTTCACTGTGTTGCCCAGGTTGGCCTCAAACTCCTGAGCTCAGGCCTACCATGGTGCTAGGATTACAGGTGTGAGCCACTGCACCCGGCCTAGCCAGTGCATCTTGGGACCTGTCTTAGTTTGGGTTCTCCTAGAAGCAGAGCTTGAGTGAAGGATTCAGATGCAATTCCTTTCTTGGGAGGTGATCTCAGCAAGGATGGTGGGGACGAGGAGAAGTGGGCCCCTGGAGGCTGCTCCTGCTAGGACCTTGAGGAGTTGGTATAAGATGCATTCTGAGTTATCCCTCTGGAATAAAGTGACCCTGCTCCACTGGGGACAGAGATTTTCCCACCCTTTGCGGGGAGGGCAGACTTCAGGTCCTCAGAGAAAGTTCAGGCCCAGGGGTATCTCAAGCAAGAGTCATACCTGAGAGGGTATGGGGTAGGGGAAGCTGAGAGCACCTGCTGCAGAGCCTGTGGAGGAACTGGTGGTTACTGGATGCCCCCAATACTGCCCTGGGAGAAGCTCTATGTGGAACAAGCCCATGAGACTCCAGGACACTTGAGAGGGGCTGAGAAGGAAGACACATGATGAATATGTCATGCAGGATGAGAAACCTCATCACCGCTGCCAAACAGATGGGAGCCACCAGCAGATACATGCCCAGCTTTCATTGACGGGTGGGCCAGAGCTTTCCAGGACTTGGCGTGAAAGATCACTACAGGATTCAGGTCAAAGTGACCCGGGCAAAGCAGGGCATCAGTGTAAGCTGGCAATCATACTGTTTTTTCTTTGTTTTTATTTTCACTGTGTGGATATAATTGTGTTGTCTACTGGACTTCAAGTTTTGTGAAGAAGGGTCTGGAGGCCCCTGGCTCAGTAAAGGATGTGGGTGCAGAGGAAGCAGCACAAGCAAAGCCTGGGGTTGGCAGTGAGCATCACACACACAGGACTGTGGATAGCGGGAGGGCATGGCTCAAGCGTGACCGAGAGTGCCGGCAGCCAGATCACTTCTCCCTGCTTGAACAAAACAGAGCTCATCTCACATCGACCTGCAGGACTGGGAAGTACAGGGATGCAGCCTTCTGTGGCCCCTCCAGAAGGGCTGGTTTCACAGCTGAATGTCAAGTTATCACTGTCAGTTGATCCAGTGACTACATGGGTAGCTCTGCTTAGAATGCACGTTGCTTGCATGGGTGATTCTCTGCCCAGAGAGCTACATACAGTATGTTACTGCCTAAGGCAATGGTTATGCTTTTAGGTCTTCTTCTCTGCACTTTGTGTTTTTCTGAAGAATCAGCGCATAACCCACAATGGTTTTGCTGTTTTCAGATGCACACTCCAAGCCAGTTTTTAGCATCATGGATTTGGGCTGGTTTAACGGTGAAAACGGGAACAAGGACACCTGCTCTCTTCTGGTCTCTTCACTGTCTCACTCCCAGTGCCAGGCAGAAGCAGAGCTGCGGCCAGAGCCTGGGCACCCCCTTACATCTCCTGTCCCATGTGCTCTGCTTGTCTCACCTGCGTCCAGGTCGTAGTACCGCCTGACCTCACTTATCCTTAGAGCAAGGAAAAGGAAAACTAGACTAAGTCACCGTTTTTCACCAATCAAGTCAAAAATTAATGATACGATTAAGTGAGACTTCAGGGAAACAGGCTGATGAGAATGCAAATTGGTGCAATCTCTAGGGAATAAATTGACAATATATGACAAAATTACTGATGTGTGCTTTTGATGTGACTATCGTAATTCTAGTAATTTATCCTGAAGATTCACATCTGAAAAATATAAAAATACACGTGTACAAGGTTATTCACTGCAGCATTATAGGTAACCGGGAAATACTGGAAACAACCTAAATGTTCATTCAAAGGAGAGTGGTTAAATAAACTGTGATCCTTCCATACAGTGGAAAGCAACACAACTTAGACAAGAATGAGAGCTACAATGTGAACTGACTGGATCGGAACGGAAATAAGGATAGATAACATTTCTCTAGACAGAAAGATACAAATGTGTTGGTGTATACACATATATATGTTTATGTATACTTATGCAAATGTACCTTTCCTCCCCTTACAGTCTGCTGAGAAGGCCTCGAAACCATGAATCCCAAGTAGCAATGAGCACACCCGGCATCCAGCTTGTGTTTTCTAAAACCATTCTCCAATAGAAGAAACCAGGGATCCTTGGAGAAATGGATGGTTTCAAGGCTGGGTTGGCAATGAACAAGATGCATCTGGAACAGCTGAACCAGAAAATGATAAGAAAAGGCAACTGAAGAAGGACGTGCTATTTCCCAAAGGCACAGAAGCCAACTTGAAGGAACATTTGCTGTCAAATCTGGAACAAGGTGAGCATCATACTCAATAAATACCATCAGTTACCCCCTGAGTAAATAAAAATCAATGGCACAACCTGAAATAAAGTAATACGTGATAAAAAGTAAGTAACACAGGACAAGGAAAAACTCTTCCTTGTAGTGAAATGCCAACTAATAAACATAGAGGGAACTATGGGTTAGACATTTGTCAAGGAATGCTAAAACGAGTAGGTGAATGACTAATGAAAAGCAGGATTTTCACATGGTCTCACTGCACTTCCCTACAAGATGCTCATTAATCACAGAGCAACACTGTCCCTTGGCCAGTGGGAAACTTGCCAGACACCAAATCAAATGATCAAAGCTACCATCACCAGTAATGGATACACCATGGGCCCCTGACCCAATGTACTAGAAGAGCACAGTGTCACTTCTGGGAGTTTCTGTCAAAAATGCGTAACTGGAATCCAATAATAAGGAATCATCCAACAAATTCAAACTGACAGATTGCCCTGTAGTCTGCAAAGACACTAAGGTCATAAAAAGCAATGAGAGGCAGAGGGATTGTTCCAGATTAAAGAAGACTAAAGAGGCATGGCAAGAAAATGCAACGTGGCATCTCAAACCAAATCCTGGATTTGAACATCTTTTCTTTGGCTATAAAGGACAATGTGGAAGAACATGGAAATTCTGAGTAAGGTCTACAGATGACAGTATTTTAACAGCGACCAGGTTAATTTCCTGACTTTTATAATTGAACTTGTTTTTAGAAAATACACGTAGTTCATTCAGGAGTGAAAGAACATTATGCCTGTAACATACCTGAAAATACAGGCATCAAGAGAGAGGTGTAAAGCAAGCACAGGAAACTCTTAAGATTGAGGGGAATTGAAGACACGTATACAAGAATTCTCTGCACGATCTTGCAACTTCTGTGTAAGTCTGTAATTGTTTCAAAAATGAAAACTCTCATATGGCAAAATATTCAATATTAGTAAGCTAGGCAAAGGGTACATGGGAGTTCTTCGGACAATTTTTGCAACTTTTCTGTAAGTGTGAAATTATTTCAGAAGAAAAGAAAAAGATACTAGTGTCCATTTATACATTTAAAAGAGTCCTGACTATAAACATTTGCTAAAGTCATGGCTGTATCCTAACATGAAAGAAAAAACTGCCACCTGTCTGGAATAAATAAATTACTTGTGTTAAGCAGACAACACAAATAAATAAACAAAAAGTCAAGAAACCCCACACAAAGTGTGGCAATTTAGTGAAAAAATTATACTTTAAATGGAATATTTTTCCTTTGGGAATTAAATGTTGCATACATTTTTATTTCTTTTTTTTTTAATTGTGCTTTAATGGAAATACCATAGGCATTACTGGAAAAGAAAAAAAACGTTGAATTCACTTTTTATGACACATGAATAATTCATTTAACATTGCAATTCGGTGTCTCACCATGTCTGTCCTTTTCATGTTCTCACAGAGAAGCTACTTAGTGGCGTCTGGTATCACACACCTGTCCCAGAAATATAGCATGTCAAACACTTCAAACAGACGGGCAGAAGTCCAGCATGCTGAAGGTGGCTTCCAGTCTCCCTTCCCGGGATGGGGACTCTGTGTAGTCAGAGGCCACTTCTTAAAGGACAAGGCAGCCCGGTGCCCAAAGAGCACCAGCTCCTTGGCAGATCCAGTAGAGGAGGGTGGTTCACTTGTGCCACAGGAATGCTCTTCACAGGATGCCCACTCCCAACAGTGGAACGCACCCACCACCAGAGGCAGGAAGGAACTCAGAGCAGAGCAGTGGGTGAAGCTTCAGACTGATGAGGGTCAGGACCAGGGCTGGGAGGTGAAGAGGCAGTCGAGTGCCATTCCTCCCTGGAACAAAGTGCAAGCTTGGAGGAACCTGACATCCATCCATCCGCACTGTCCATCTACCCCGTGAATCGTCTCTGAGCTTCCTGTGAGTGCCCGAAATGATTTCCCTACTTTTCCTCTTTATATCTTACCCTTCCTCATCCTTGTATATCTTACCCTACCCCATCCTTAACCCCTGGCAACCACTGCACTATCCGTTGTTACAGTTTTGTTTTTTTCAAAAATGGCCTGGGAATGGAAATATACAGTACACAACCTTTTGAGTCTGGACTTTTCCACTCTTGAGATCCATCCAGCTTGCTCTGGGAGGGGTGCAGATGAACACCACTGTGTTCCTTCCTTCAAGAGACCAGTGGCCTTCTCTACTCTTCACATGCTGCCCAACCCTGTACTCCACCCGAGGGCACCAGAAGCTTCTTCGGCTTCAGTGAGAACCACCTGTCTTACTCCAGAGTGGGAAGCATGTGGGTCTCCCACCTGACCAGTCTGCTGTCTCCTCCACGCTCTCAGAGTTCCAGGCAGTGGCCAAAGTCACCAGCAGTTTGAGAGCCTTAAATCTGCATCTCCCAACTCTGCAACAAGAAGAGTCAGCTGACCAAGGCGTGGGACCTGAGAGCCCTGAGTTCAGGTGATTGAGGGAGCCTCCTGCTCAGTCTCTCTGAGCCCCTCCTGACTGGCCCCCGGGCCAAAGCCCCACATGCAGGAAGTACCTGTGGTTCATCTGGGCTGCCTGGGCTGCAAAGATTCGAGTATTTTCTAAACCAAACACCAGGGGTTAGGTCTAGGTCCTGCTGCTCGCTACACAGAAAGCCAGTGACTGACACAGGAGTCCTGCCATAGAAGAGGCTTTAATTCAGTGCTACACCAGGGACGGGAGCTCAGCCTCAAACCCATCTCCCTGATGCACTAAAATTAGGGGTTTATATAGCGGAGAAGAAATGTGACAGAGTGTAAGAAAATAGGAACCAGGGAGGCCTCAGGGAGCAACGGTGATGAATGAGAATCACCTTCTCTGCATGCAGTGATCTGGTAACTTTCAGTTCTTTAATGCCTTTTTTGAGGTGAAAGGCCTGAGGGTCCTTTCTTGAAGAAGAAACTCAAATTAAAAAAATGTAAGTTTTACACTTAAATACCAGAAGGGCTAATTTCTATGTTTCTTCCAAAAAACTGTCTATGGGTCAATTGGGTCAATTTCAAAAGGTTGCCTCTGTGTAAACTGAATTATACTAAACCTCTAGTTTATGAAGGGATGGGCTGGGGTGCTCTAGGTGATTGGATATCAGCCGTTTTTAATAATCAGCAATTTCCTTTTTTTCTTCACTGTTCTAAAACGTTCTGCTTTGTTGAAAGAAAAGCATGTATTTAAGCGGTATTGTTAGTTACAGTTTGAAGACTACAGAAAGAATATTCAAATTCATTAAACAAGACTTCATACAATATAAATGTGTATGTGTGTATGTATGTGTAAGTTATATATATACACTTTGAAATATTGTGTGTGTGTGTGTATATGCACTTTGAAATAATTTTGGACTTACATAAAAATTTCAAAAATAGAACAGAGTTCCTGAAGAAACTGCCAAGATAGAACAGAGTTCCCATATACCCTTGCTTGCCTCTTACATAACCACAGTGGAACGATCAAAACCCAGGAAATGACATTGGCATAACACTCATGACTACATCACAGACCTTAATCTGATTTAACCAGTGTATCTGTGCCTCACTCGTGTGTGTGTGTGTGTGTGTGTGTGTGTGTGTGTGTGTGTGTCGGGGGGTGTGTTTGCAATGCATAGATCTATGGATTTTGCTGCTTGTATAGATTCACGCAACCACTCCAACAGCCAAGACACAGAAAGGCCTCATCACCTCCAAAGCACTCCTTCATTTTCCTTTGCATACCTCACCTTTGTCACCGTTTCTGTCCTTAAACCCTTGCGATCACTGTACTGCTGTTGGTTTTCACGGCTTTGTCTTTTCAAGCGGGCATAGGAATGGAAACATACAGTGTACACCCTTTTGAGGCTGACCATTTCCACTGGCACAATACCCTTGAGATCCAGCCAGGCTGCTGGGTGCATCCAGAGTTCATTCCTTTGCTTTTCCTGTGTAATATTCCATAATAAGTAACACAATATGTGTATCCATTCATCCAAAAATGAACATTTGCTCTTCCAATTGTGAGTTATTAAAAATAAATGTCATAGGCAGATACATATGGGTTTTTGTGTGAATGTAAGGTTTTATTTCTTGAGCACAAATACCTAGGGGGATTGCTGGGTAGTGTGGTGTTTGTTTAAGCTGAGAAGAAACTGACAGTGTTTTCCAGAGTGGCTGTTCCAGCCTGAATGCCTACCAGCAATGCATGAGAGTTCGCGACTTTGCATCCCTGCCAGTACCTGCTATTGTCGATGTTTTGAATTTTGGCTCCGCTACGGTGTGCAGTGATACATAATCATGGTTTGAGCCTGCATTTTCCTGGTGGCTAATGATGACAAATACCTTTTTTATGTGCTTATTTGCCATTTTTATATTCCCTTTGATGAAATGTCTGTTCAAATCTCTTCCCTATTTTAAAATCAGATGGTTTGATTTCTTACATTTAAATTTAGAGATAATCTTTCTGTATTCTGGATACAAACTGTCAGATATGCAGTTTACAAATATTTCTCTCGCAGTCTGTAGTCTGTTTTTCCATCATTTGACAGTGTCTTTTGCAGAGCAAAAGTTTTTGATTTTGATGAAGTAAAATGTGTCTATTCCTTCTTGTATAGATCGCCATAGCTGAGAACTCCTCACCCTACCCTAGGTTGAAGAGATATTTTGTTTTCTTCTAAAAGCTTTACGTTTAAATGTGATGCCCATATATTTTCAGAGCAGCGTTGCTACACATTTGTTCAGTGAATTAACTCTGCCAGAAGAATACTGTCTCCTACCCATGTAACTCTATAATATTATAGAATAAAATACTGAAATTAGTATATCGCCACTTTTAAACAGCAGATTAAAAGGGGATTAGTCAACAAATGGTCAGAGAAGACACATTTTCATTCCTTGCCTCAACCTGCACTACAAATAGATACAGCAGACGGAACACTTAAAAGAACTCTATAGTCAATGCTCACGTATTCACCGCTCAGGTCCCACAACTGGCGTCCTTACTGCACTAACTTTATCATTATTCCTGCATCTGTTCCTCTTACCCACCCATCACTTCATCTTATCTTTTCCGATGCATTTTAAAGTGAGTTGCACACAGCAGGACACTCCAGCATCACATCATTAACTGGGGTTCAATATTTGTTTGTACTTTGTTCTGGGTAAACTTTACAGAAATTGATTTTTTAATAGGAAGCTGGAGTTTCTGGTTTGATTTAGATAATTTGGATCCACTTGGCCTTAAGATACAGGTTAGTCAGCAGAATAGAAAAAGCATGAGATTTGGAGTTAAAGTTTGATCTCCCCCTTCCTAGCTGAGACCCTTGGGCAAGTCACCAACGTTTTTGGGGTGGGCTGTCCCTGGGGACTCACTCAGGGGCTTCAACACTCCTGATGCCCAGGTCCCGGATGCTCTCTCTGGACATATGGAATTTGTAAGTGAATTAATCATATGTAATTCTAACATGAAGATATGACGGAAAACCAGCAGCTGGAACCTCAGATTCATCACATGGAAAACAGGGATTCCAACCCCTTCAAGCCAGGAAAAGCATGAGACATGGACACATGAGTCACTCTCCTGTCACACACTGCCTGGATTTGAATATTTTCTTCTTGCCTTTTCAGTCACATATAGAAATTCTCCTCCTGTGGTCAAATCACAGTTAAGTCTAAGGAGGGGAATAGTTTTCAGTTTGCAGAAATTCCAGCAGCTCCTAAATGATGATTTATTGAGTGTATATTTCTTACACCAAAAGATGTCATATCACTTGCAATGGGTGGGCTCTCAAGGGATATGTGTATTTCCTGTCGCTTGACATAGGGTGACATAGTTTCCCCAGGGAGGTGTAAGGAGCTAGCAGATGTGAATTCCGCCATGCCTGCAGAGACCCTCAGGTCTTCATAGTGAGTTATGGACGTGGACTAACTCTGAGAAGCCCAGATGATGAGTGGAGTTGGTGACGTCTCTCAGGAAGAAGCAGGAACTGAGGACAGAGGACCACCTTCCATTCAGGTGAACACATTTATGCAGATGAAAATCTTCCAAAAGTACTTCAGGAAAATGTCGCCTGCTCCCTTTCTTCACCCTGCTTGTTACATTAAATGCGGCGGCTATCTCTTGCCTTTGACCTCAGATAGCACATTTTGAGTGCTTATGGGAATACAGAAAGTCCTTCTTTCTCATGTTTTGGGAATCCTTTCTGCTGCTGCCAGATCCATGGAGGTGACCAGGACAGTGTGCACCATCCCTCTCATTGGTTTGACTACTGGTTCTCTCAGTTCTCCTTAAGGTCTGTATCACTTGTATCTGTTTCAGATCCCCAGACACTGAAGTCCTGCACGGCCAGACCTGACTCCAGGTTTTATGACAAGGGAATCAAAAGGATGAGAGACAGGTCCCGAGGGCACCTGCCCTGGAGTCCGATATTCTCACACCTCGCCCCAGCCCACTCTTGCAACAGACAGATGGGGCTGCTACAAATGGACAACTCCAGCTGAAATAAAATGATCCACTCTGCCACTAGGGAAAGGGAAAGGAATGGTCCCTTTTATGAGCACATTGATTTCTTCCAGGTTATTACCTGAAGCAAAAGTAAAGTACATGCCACCAGCAGCTGCAGCCGGAAGCAATCATCTCCCGGCTTCTCCCACAAAACTGGACCAGATGCTGCATTTCTTTTTTTGCTTTTCTTTTCTTTTCCTTTTTTTTTTTTGAGACAGAGTCTCCCTCTGTCGCCCAGACTGGGGTGCAGTGGCATGATCCCAGCTCACTGCAACCTCCACCTCCTGGGTTCAAGTGATTCTCCTGCCTTAACTTCCTGAGTAGCCGGGATTACAGGTGCCGGCCATCATGCCTGGCTAATTTTGTATTTTTAGTAGAGTTGGGGTTTCACCATGTTGTCCAGGTTGGTCTCGAACCCCTGATCTCAGGTGATCCGCCCACCTCAGCCTCCCAAACTGCTGGAATTACAGGCATGAACCACCTCGCCCGGCCAAGCTGCTACTTTTCTAGCAGCCACAGACACAGTGGAGAGGATGGTGCCCCCAGCACATGCAAGACTTTACCCCAAGGCCAAGTAGGACGCCCAGTGTGGCTCCTACCCCACCCCCTATCCTGGAAGGAGCCTCCTGAGGTTGCAGGGAAGCAGTAGGCAGACACCCCTGGGTGGGCACAGGCCCTGCTGGAAGGATGCAGCACGGGGCAGCAGTTAGAGGGGCGGTGCTCAGAAGCTGAGACTTGCCGGAAAGTGTGCAGATAGGAGGAGGTGGGAGGCTCAGCTCCACACCACAGGTCACACAGTGCCTCTGGGCTCTCCTTTTCTAGGCTGCCTTCAAGAAGGCCCCAGAGTAACAGGGGGACCAGGAGAGTGGCATACTGTCCTTGGGAGAGTGGAGATGCTGGGGGTGTGTCCTTCAGAGCAGGGCACCCTTGGGCAGGAAGTGCAGGTGAGAGCTGTCTTCACTGGACCAGCCATCCTTAGAATGAGACAGGTAGTAGGAGGGGCCCTGGAAAAACCCCAGCTGCCTGCACACTGGGAGGAGTGTGTGCTGGCGTGCAGCCACAGAAGTCTGCAGTGTTTGCAGGAAGGAGCTGGGTCATCCTCCGGCTGTGTGGAACCTGGGATTCAAACTGCCAGGTGGGAAGCACTCTAGCAGGGACTCTGCACTTCTGGACAGTCCCTGTTTCCTCCTTTTCACCCAGTAAAGCCCTGCTTTACTCACCCTTCCAACCAGCTGCAAGCCGGAGTTTTCACGGCCGTGAGATAGATAAGGACCCTTCTTTAGCCAACAAGAAGAGGGCATGTGTGATCTCGGGCTTCCAAAAAGGGATACAAGGGCCCATACCATGTGGCTAAAGAAGGGCTATGCTCCTGGGAAAGGTCAGTCTGGTGCCTCCTCTGTCCCTGAAGTGGTCAGAGAACATGCATCTGGACCCTGGGCGGAGAGGGTCCATGTCCTTACTGCTCAGAGTGGGACCCCCACAGCCGTGGGAAAGCAGACTCTCAGATACACCCCGACCTGCCCTGGGACCTGCACTTTAACCAGACCCACGTGGTTCATGCACAGGCTGATGCTTGACGGACTCAGGAAAGGGCTTTGATGGGGCATTACTCAGGGTGGCCCCTTCACTCTGAGCTTCTCTCCCTGACGGCACCTCAGGAGCCCGGACAGGATGACAAACTGTCTGCCGCCTCCTTTGTTCTTTGTTCTGAGTTCAGACTCCCTGCTTCTTCCGGGCTGCCTGGGTGCTGGGACTGTCAGCTGCCTTCCCACAGAGGGGACAGTCTTCTCCAGGTGACAGCAGCCTTCCAGAGCCTGTCCAAGGAAAGTACGCTCTGACTCTGCTCCTGTGACTTGAGGGCAGGTGCTTTTCAGTGGCACGGGCACAGCTGTCACCGGGTACTTTGCTCTCTCCTCCCCAGCAGCATGGAACCCATCGGCTTGTGTGCAATGTGCCCACTGAGGCCAAGAGTGTTACCCCAAGTCCGCGCGGTGACACACTGGGTCAGAAAGTCAAAATGATGGTTTTTCAGAACAAAAAGATGCAAGGCCAAATTAATCCAAAGTCACTGGGTTATCAGACAGGTGGGTTCTGCCCGGCCTTGACGTGTGGGACTCATGGAACTGTAACTTTCTGGTGAGTGCCATGAGTGTCCAGAGGTGGGGACAGGTACTCAGTGCTCCCAAACCAATGTTTGTTCTCATAAGATGACTGTTCCGTGCGTCACTTAGAGGGATGTGTGCAGTGATTAGTGACTGCAGCCAAATGTATTCGGAGCAGGCCCAGCCCTTCCTCCAACAACTGACCGCTGCAGTGATTAAGACCAGTGTGTGCCAGCACCTTAGGCACCGCAGGGCTTTACCGAAAATACTGACCCCAGGGGTTTTGATATGATTGGTCTCAGGTGTGACCCCTGCAGCAAACATGTTTAAAAAACAGCAGGCTGAGGATGGGGGCGCTGGCTGTGGGCAAGGCCCAGGAGAGCGGTGTGGACTGGCCACTTGCTGCCTTTCAGCTGCCCGGGCTTGTCTGTCGCTCTACTGCTTTAGGGCTCACAAAATAAACACTCTCTGGCTAGAGTGACTTGGGCATTTCTTTTTTAATAAGATGCCAATGGCATGTCACTCATGATACTCATGTCATCTTTGATTCCTTATTTAAAGTCTGGTTTTGTTTTGTGGTTTGTGGAAAACACATTCTCCTCTTGTGTCTCAGCATGACGATGGATGTTGCTTGGGAACAACTTAGTCAACCAGGTCATCCCCGAGGCAGAGGGTCAACGTCTGCCACTGCACAGGCCTGAGCAGCCAACGGCATGCCAGGAGGCCTGTGTTCCATCTCGCTTCTTGCATTTGACATAAGGTGACTTTTTAAAGCATTCGGCAAAGTCAAGGTCACCTGAGATTTGCACTCAGAAGACTATCAAGGGCTTGGGTGCCCACATGGAGTTTGGCTTCATTCCCATATTTAAAAACACATATGAAATTTACCTTGGAGTTCTCTGAGAGTTTCACTTATTTCTTAGATGAATCAGCACAAATATGCATTATAAATATGTGCCTACTGTGTGCGAGCTCTGGGCTAAGAACTGGAGACATGTCTAGGCGTTGAGTTCTCTGCTCCTCACGGAGCCTGTGGCTGCTCCCTACACAGCTCCCTGCACAGCTCCCTGGTGGTGGCAGCCAGTGGGCATTGGACCATCACAGCCATCACCTGCACAGCAGAGTCCCCTGCAGGTCAGGCGGAGGGTCCCTCTGTGGGACTCTGGCTGAGATCGCTCCCCTGCATAAATTCCCCAGGCACTCGCTGCTCCTGCCTGAAAGCGATCTCTTAGCAAATCACTTGCTCACGGCTCCCACATCGGTGACCGCTTCTGGGAAATGTGACCTTTCTAAGACAACTGTGCCCGGCAAGACCGAAAACAAGCAGGTACATCACACAAACACACACAGATAGTGGCATGTAAATGGAGATCTGGAGGGTGCTAGGAAGCCAGCCAAGTGAAGGGCAAGAGGAAGAACATTCCAGGCACGAGGAAGGGCTGCAAGGCCCCAGGGACAGGAAGGCCCGTGGAGTGGCTGAGCCGTTGGAAGAGGTGCTGAGACTCAGGGCCATGAGGCGGGGAAGGAGGAGGTGGGAGTTGGGGCTGCTGCAGGGTGCTCTGCAGGGAGTCTGGGTTTACTGAGCTGTTGGGTGATCTGCTGCCCAGGGTTTTTTTTAAAGGGCTAAAGCCAAGCATTAGAGGAAGAGAGGCAACAATGGATTCATCCGTCCCAGGGGCTTGCTTTTCTCTCTGTTTTCTAGAAAAAACATTAGAGTGAAATTCCATACCATCTACCACATTGAGACAGACCCAAACACACCCAGCCTGGCCAGAAGGGCACTGTATGCTTTCCTGGGAGGACAGCTGCTGGGACCTCAAGTGACCCCCATCCTGTCCCAGCACCCTCCACCACCCGGCCTCCTTGAACGCCACTGTTATCTCGGCTGATGATTCTTGAAGCTGTATTTTACAGGCGAGACCTCTATGTCTGATGTCTTATGTAAGGTGATAGGATTCCTGTGCATTCTGTTTCTAAAGATACTTCTTGTATTGTAACTGAGGAATGTTCCTTCCTTCACATGTTCTTGCTTCAGGGTGGCACAGACTTCCGCCGCATCCCTGGTGGTTCTCACCTTTCCAAAAATGGGATTTCTAATTACTTGTTCCCTAACATGTGGCATCCCTGAGGCTAGTTTACTTTTTGCCTACACATGAATTTGAGGTGCTAGGAAAACCTACTGAAGATTCAGATGAACCATATTGAGGGGATGTTTTTTAATGAAGACCAGTGGGCAACAGCAGGTACCCCTTGTTCTGAAGATTTATCCTTTAAGTGGGACAGAGACTCTTTTCATTGACACAGTCTAGTTTTGGGGGCCTGGTACATGGGGCGCAATGCAGGCGTCATTACTCAGGAGGAAAACATCTTCTCTTCTGCGATCTTCAGCCAGCTGCTTGTTCCAGGACACGGTAGCAGCTTTGCCTGTTCCTCGACTTGTGAATGAGAACACGTTCTTCACTACAGATGAGCCCAGGCAAGAATCATTCAGCACGCTCTGCACGGTGGGGGCCTCCTTCTCACCTCCTTCCGCTGCCGCAGCTTCCAGATGAATCAGAGTGCCAGCCACGTGTGCCGTTTGTACCCAGTGCACTAAAGATCGATGTGCTTGTTCCTCATCCATAAGGACAGACTCTCCTCACCCTTCTAAAGAGTTTAGCAGCCACAACGTCTCCAACAACCAGCATGCCTTTTTATTATTTTGGAGACCTGACTTTTAACAGCACGGGATGCTGAGAATCACTACAGCCACATGGCCTGTAACCTATTATAGTTTCTACGTATGAGAGCTCGTGATGCACCCCAAACTACCGATGTTTCAGGTATGGGTTCTGTTCTTAAGTTTTTAGGAAATACTGTGAATTTTTTTGCTAGCGAAACAGGAAGAAAGTTTCTGGCTGAAATAAAAGCTGGGCTCATGTTCAGATTTCAACGATGCATTCTGCCCCTGCTCTGTAGCATGATTAATATATATCTGAACTGTATTGTAATAAAAGACGGTTTCTCTTTACCCTTTCCAATCAACACGTTGTTATCACCGATACCTTGAATTCAAATAATGTGTTTCTTCTGTTTGATTCCAATGTTTGTCCTCACTTTTTTCTTATAATAGTATAATATGGTAAGTAGGAGATGCTGTTTTTATCTACCCTGGTCAGGTTAAATGGAATTCTCAAGGCCTTGTTACTGAAATGCTAGGGATTTGGTCACGATCCTGCTGCGTACTGCAGAGAAAGTCCATTATTAAGACAATGAAGGCTTCCAGGGAGAAGGCTTTAATTGGGTGTTGCAGCCACAGAGATGGGAGATCAGTCCCAAATCTGTCTCCCCAACCAAATAAAATTAGCAGTTTTGCCAGGTGCAGTGGCTCATCCCAGCACTTGGAGGAGGCCAAGACAGAAAGATCACCTGAGTCCAAAAACGTGAGACGAGCATGGGTAACACAGACCCTGTATCTGCAAAAAACAAATACAAAAATTAGCTGGGCATGGTGGTGAGCACCTGTAGCCTGAGCTACTTGAGAGGCTGTGGCAGGAGGGTTGCTTGAGCCTGGAAGGTCAAGGCTGAAGTGAACCAAGATTGTGCCACTGCACTCCAGCCTGTGTGACAGAGCAAGACCCCATCTTTAAATAAATACATTTAATTAGAGGTTTACACAATAGGAAAGAAATTTAACCATGTGTGGTAAAACAGGATGGGGAGGGGTAAGGATGAGGAGCTGGTCAATGGCAGCATGTGGTCACTTAGGCAGTCATGATGCATGAGGGGTCTGGCTTCTCATCCTCCAGATTGGTGATCTGGTGAGTTTCAGTTCCTGATGCTCTCTGAGAAGCCTGATGGCTGGGTTCCTGAGAAAGGAACTCAGATAAGACAAATGTAACTTTCTCAAGTTTTAAGATTGGGGGGATCAAGTTCTGTTTATTCAAAGAAACCATGAATATCAGTTATATGGGACAATTGGGCCGGTTTCAGCCTCACAGCTAATCACTGCAGAAATATACTTTAGATACATATTAGAGAGTTACTAAAGTGCTGAAGACAGCAGCAGGCCCATAAAGAGAGCTTCTTTAATAAGCTATCGAGTACATCTACATTACAGGGCATTCCAAAGGATGCTTTTTATTGGTACTGGATTTTGTTTCAGTGAATACGACTTGAGACAAGAGGGCCTTCAGTCAAGTTTGAGACAACTTTATTAAACTACAATTTCATTTAAAATCAACACTTTACTACTATTAGTTCAAAACTGAGTGTGGAAGAGATTCATGAATTATGGGACTCTTAACTACTAAACTACATTTGTCACAATTACCCATGTCAGAGGTATTTCACTCATAGCTCCATGTAAATACAGAAGAGCTGGATTTCATTATAATAATTATAGTCTTACAGTAACAAAAGACCACAATTCTTTGGCCATTGCTCCCTTTATTAAGGCAGCCACAAATGGAACAGGTCTCTACTCACCCACAATTTTTTCTAGTGGCATGGAAGCCACATCAAGAGATCTGACCAGCACAATTCTGAAAAATTAAAAACGTTTTCTTTTCTCAGCACACACATTTGGACAGATGCCTGCACCCCTTTTCTTATCACATTGGTTCAGAGGAAAATGAAGAATGATCCCTCGTATTATTATCTGGGAGGTTCTTTCCTTCTCATTAAATGGCTACATTTCATACCCCAATGGCTTTTATTGACACACATAAGATGAGAATATCCAAGATAATAATGTAAAGATATTTTTATTTTGAGAAACATGCCTTGAGTGACACATTTAAATGAGTTATTACTATCTTTGATATAGAAAATTAAAACAGTAGATGCCCTATTACTATTCCAATCATGTTCGTATTTCACAAGATATTTTTTATTTTACTTGAAAATTTCAAGCATTTGGCATGCCCTCAATGGTGGCACATATTTGCTTCATGAAAGAAATTCAATTTCTAGGAGGAGCCGAAGTTATTCATGCAGTGGCTCTTCAGAGAATAAAGTGGTTGCTGCAATTTGGGCAGCAGAAAATGAAATGCACCTTTAAGGAGTTGAAACTGATTCCGTTGTGTGAGTGATCCACACACAGACCTGGAAGAAACTGGAATATCTAAATGTATTTCTCTATTTAGGGACTGCTCTAAGGGAGGGAAATGGGGAATTTAATTTTCTAGTGCCATAAGCAAATACATATCATATTACTGAAAGATAATTAATTTGATTAAAACTCTTACCCTAATCAAGGCCATGTGTGGGCATCAACATAGTCTTTGTCCGTATTTTGCCTGTTGGGAAATGCACGTCCCGCACTTCAGACAGTATCCGGGCGTGGATTCTGCCAGGGCAGTTAGCAGGCAGGCCGATCTCATGCCCAGGAAGCAACTGTCAAACACAGCCATAGTCAGGCTTGCCAACTGACCAACAGCCAACATATTAAAAGGTGTTATTTATGAAAAACTGCTAAATTTTGAGTAGTAACGGTGGGAGTCTGTGGTGTTCTTGCCCTAGCTGCTCCAAGCCATCCACCAGCTTTGTCCATCAAGTGCTTCTGTTAGAATGGAGCTAGCCATGGAAACCAGGAGCTTTGCTGCTGGAAGGCGCTGAATTTCTTGAGAGCAGAGGGTGGAAAATCCATGCCCAGCTACTGGTGGAAGTGCTTCCAGCTCTCCTAGTCTGAGGCTGTAACTCTGCTTGGATCAAATGTCAAACTGGAGGACAACCAGGAATTTAACGGGGAGCTCCCAGAAATGAGAGCACAACAGAGGGGCTTGGTAAGCTCTCCTCACATCCCGAGTGGACCTGGTGGAAATGTAAATACACAGAGGAGGCAGAAGAGAGCCAGATGGGCATGAGGGGCTAGAGATGAACATCAGGGGCTGGGGATGGACATCAGGGGTTGGGGATGGACATCAGGGGCTGGGGATGGACATCAGGGGTTGGGGATGGACAGCAGGGTTTGGGGATGACATCAGGGGTTCAGGATGGACATCAGGGGCTGGGGATGGACATCAGGGGTTGGGGATGGGCAGCAGGAGTGGGGATGGACAGCAGAGGTTGAGGATAGGCAGGAGGGCCTGGAGACAGGCAGCAGGGGTTGGGGATGGGCAGCTGAGGTTGGGGATTGTCATCAGGGGCTGAAAATTGCCTGAACCATGAATACATTTTCCAAACCTCACGTGAAGCTATTGGCAGATGGGGAAATCTTATCTGCTTGAGGTATTTGAGCCTAAGCTCTACCTAATAATAACTGTCTGATCTCTAAGCTATGCAGACCCAGGAGTGAATCCTAGGAAGTCAGGCTTAACAATAAAAATAAGAGACAAAGCTGAGGAGCGACATCAGTGGCTGAATACTACAGAGAAGAAAGATTCTGCATATTTAGTTCAGGTAAGTCACTAAGAGAATTAAAACAAGACACCCAAAACAACAACAGTAATTTTTGTTTTTAGAAACACCAAGTAATAATCAGAACTTTAGTGGTAAAAATCAGAATCCCATATTGCTAGACTATATCATTCAAGTTGTCTAGTTTAGTTTTCAACCAGAACAAAAAATACCAGCCAAGTATAGAAACAGGAAAGCATGACCCATACTCAGTTTTTTTTTAAAAAGCAATCAATAAGGCAGTGCATGGTGGCTCACACCTGTAATTCCAGCACTTTGGGAGGCTGAGGTGGGTGGATCACCTGAGGTTGGGGGTTTGAGACCAGCCTGATCAACATGGTGAGACCCCATCTCTACAAAAAATACAAAAACAATTAGCCAGACGTGGTGGCGCATGTCTGTAATCTGAGCTACTCAGGAGGCTGAGGCAGGAGAATCACTTGAACTTGGGAGGTGGAGGTTGAGGTGAGCTGAGATCACACAATTGCACTCCAGCCCATGCAACAACAGTGAAACTCCATCCAAAAAAAAAAGGCAGTCAATGGGGCACAGTTGTTGGATTTAGTAGAAAAAGACTTTAATGCAACAGAGACAAATATGTTCATAAAGAAAGCCATATCTACTAATAAGAGGAAAACATGATGACGATGACTCAACCTAAGGAAAGACATGGAACACATAAGAAGTAACTGGATGAATGGAAGTGAACACACAATGTGAACTGAAAATCTACAAGAGGGGCTCAACAGCAGATTTATGATGACAGAGGGAACTACACATTTGAAAGATCAACTATCCAAGCTGAAGAACAGAAAGGAAAATGTTAAAGGAAAACGAACAGAACCTCAAACAGTATTGAGCATAACATTGTGTTTGCAATGGGAGTTTGAAAAGGAGGGAGAGAAATGTTAAAAAAAAATGTTGAAGAAATAATGGCCAAAAGCTTCACAAAAACGAAGAAAAAGTTAGATTCAAGGAGCTTAATGAACTTCAAATAGGAAAAATACCAAAAGACCAACACCAAGACATAGCAATTACATTAAAAACAGAAAATATTGAATCGAGAAAAAACCACAGGGGACTCATCCTGAACAGGGAAATATAACAGGACAACTGACGTCTGACTTATGTGAAACAATGGAGGCTGGAAGGCAACAGATTGACATGTTACAAGCAAAAAAAAAAAAAAACCTGCAAACAAGAATTCGATATCCAGCAAAACTACCTCTCCCAAATTAAGAGCAAAAGAAAGACATTCCCAGGTAAATAAAGGCTGAACAAATTTGTTCCTAGCAGACCTGTCTTATAAGAAATAGTAAAGGAAGTCTTCAGGCTGGAAGTAAATGACACAGATGCCAATGTGAATTCACAGGAAGAGAAGGAGAGCCCCGGCACCGTAAATATAAGTGAGGGTAACTACATAATATGGTACAAACACATCTTTATTCTCCTGTGATCCTGTGTGGTTTACTCTTTAAGGGTTAGAGCTCTTTTGTCCTTTTTATTTGTACACATTTATGGGGTACATGTGCAATTTTATGAATTCAAAAAAATCGTTATCCATTAATAGACACTTAGATTGATTCCATATCTTTGCTATTGTGAATAGGGCTGCAATAATCATATGCGTGCAGGTATCATTTTGATATATCGATTTCCGACATTGCTGGATCAAATGGTAGTTCTATTTTTAGTTCTTTGAGAAATCTCCAAACTGTTCTTCTCTGTTGTAATTTTTAAAAGACATAATTGTATAAATCAATACTTGTAACAGTACTGTTGGATTTATAATGTGCCTATGAAGTGTATACATGACAATATGAGCAAAAGATGGGGATAACTGGGCTCTGCTGGAGTGCGGTTTCTATATTTTACTGGAATGAAGTTAGCACCTACTTGAGGTAACGTGGACAAATTAAGATGCTTATTGTAATTTGCAGAGACACTACTAAGAAAGTAACAATACAGTTAAAGTACCAACAGAAATCAAAATGGTACTCTAAACATATTTACTTAACATACAAAAACAGAAGAAGAAAGAGAGAAACAACAACATCTACTAAGCCAGGATACATGTGGAAAACAAAAGGAAAAATGGCAGAAATTATTCCAATCATATTAAAATTACAGTTAATGCCAATGGACTAGATACTGCAATCAAAAGACAGATTGCAAGGCTTAACTTCAAAAACGTGATTCCGGTATGTCCCAGAAGTGTGAGGCAAACTTTAAATTCAGAAACAAAAACCAACTGTAAACAAAAGGATAGGAAGAGATATATCACACAAATAATAACTAAGATAGACTGGCTCTATTAATATCAGCCGAGACAGACTTTAAGACAGGGAATATTATTAGACACAATGAAACCTATGGGTAGACATTTTCTTTGGTTAACCATAGAAACTTACACATCTGGTCTTAAAGATTGAAACTTAAAATTGTTTCATCTGAGTTCCTTCCTCAGAAAAGTACCCCCAGGCCTCTCAAAAAGTATCAAAGAACTGAAACTCACCAGATCACTGCAACCAGACAATGAGACAGCAGGCCCCTCATTCATCATGACTGCTTCCTTGTTCCTCTAGAGTTCCTGTTTTATTACACATTGTTACACTTCTTCCCTGCTAATAAACCCCTAACTTCAGTGGGTCAAAGAGAGGGATTTGAGACTAAGCTCCTGTCTCTCAACTCCTCAGCTGCAGCACCTGAGGAAAGCCTTCTTCCTTAGTAATAATCGATGTCTCAGTGATTGGCTTTCAGTGTGAGGGGAGCAGCAGGTTCTAGATGAAACCCTTGGTATTTCAGTGACAGCAGCTTTGTAATAAAATGGCCAACAATTCAGCAAGATACAACAATCATAAACGTACACACACCTAACAACAAAGCCCCAAAACTCATGATGTAAACACTGAAAAATAAAAAAAGAAATAGACAATTCCCTAAAACTAAATATTTCTGATACTCACTCCTGATTATGAAAAGTAGGCAAACAGCAAAATAGGAAACACAAACACCACAATTAACCCGCCCGACCTTGCAAATCTGTATAAAACCCTTTGCACAACAGAACACTCATTCTTTCCTTGTTCACCTGGCGTATATCAAGTTCACTAAGCCATGTATCAAATCTCAACCAATTTAAAAGAGAAATTAGGCAAACCATGTTGTTCAACCATCATGAGATTTAATTAGGAATAAATAATGGGAAAGAACAAAATCCCTGAATATTGGGAAATTAATATATTAATAAATACTCATTAGAAAACTTAAAAGTCATAATGGCTATCAACAGTATTTTCAACTAAATAAAAATTAAAACATAATATATCAAAAATATAGGAAGCAGTCAAAACACTGTTTGTGGCTGGAAGTGGTGGCTCATGCCTGTCATCCCAGCACTTTGGGAGGCCGAGGCGGGTGGATCACGAGGTCAAGAGATTGAGACCATCCTGGTCAACATGGTGAAACCCCGTCTCTACTAAAAATACAAAAAATTAGCTGGGCATGGTGGCACGTGCCTGTAATCCCAGCTACTCGGGAGGCTGAGGCAGGAGAATTGCTTGAACCCAGGAGGCAGGGATTGCAGTGAGCCGAGATCACACCACTGCACTACAGCCTGGGTGACAGTGCAAGACTCCGTCTCAAAAAAAAAAACCAAAAAAAACCACACAGTGTTTGAAAGAAAGTAACATATAGCCTTGAACACATATATGAAGAAACAAATGTCAAGTAATCCCAGCTCAGACCAAAAAAATTAGGTAAAAAACAGTAAATTTAAGCCAAAGGAAACAGAGGACAGGATGTCATAAATAGACAAGTAAAAATTAACAACCTGGAAAACTAAATAACAATGGAGAAAAATCATTGGAACCAGCAGTCAGCTATTTGAAAAGATCCAAAAAATGGTGAGTTTTTATCTAGACTGACCAAAAAAGAGAAAGACTTAAATGACTAAAATGAGGCATGAAAACGTACTTACTATTACCAACCGTACAGAAAATAAAACGATTTAGATGTAATATGACGAACAACTTCACAGCAAAAATTAGATAATTTAGGTAAGATGGTCACAAATTACTAAAACTGAGGCAAGAATAAAGGACAACCTTCTGATTTTCTTTAAAAAAAGAGACTTAAACCAGTAAGGTAATATAATCAGTAACTGAAAATCTTCCTACAAAGAAAAGCCCAGGCCCAAATGGCTTCACTGATGACTTCCAGTAAACACTTAAAAAGGAATCATATCCATACTAAACAGAATCTTTCAGAAGATAAGGAGAGGAGTAACTCCCAGCTTGTTCTATGCAGCCAGTATCACCCGGATGCCAGAGCCCGGAAAAGATGGCATGAGAAGAGAAAACAGCAGATCAACCTCTCTCATGAACATAGGCAAAGAAATCCTTATCCAAGGATTAGAAAGATAAGATCCAGTGCCATTTAGGGAGGATTATAAACCACGACAAAGTGAGATTTACCCCCAGACGCAAGGATGGTCTATTGTCTGCAAAGCCGTTAATGTGACACACCACATCATTAAAGGATGAAAAAATAAAGGACAATAAAGGAACACCACAGACAACTACCTAAGTAGTACCTGACAAATTAAACACCCACATGCAGGTCCCTTAAAACGCTACACACAGAACTACCATACGATCCAGCAACCCCACTAAGCATTTACCCAAAGGAAAGGAAATCAGTATGTTGGAGAGACATCCACACCACGTGTTTGTCACAGTGCTCTCCACAATACCCAAGATGTGGAATTAACCTGGGGGTCCCACAACAAATGGATAAAGAAAATGGGGTAGCTGTACACTGGTAGGAAGGAGACAGGGACATACTGGGTAGAAGAGGGCACTTACCTGGCAAAGGCCCTACCCTCAAGCCTGGACACCTGAGGCCCTAAGTGAGAAAAGGCATTCCTCTTGGGGCCCAACCAAAGAGCTGTCTTTTGGCCCCCATGGCCCCTATCCTGCACCCATATAAATGCAGAACCCCAGGACCCAGGAGCAGACCAGCAAACAGATGGATGGCAGAACAACAAGGCAGAGAAAGGGAGAAGACGATGAACATATGAACGCAGAGAAGAGTCTGGCTGGGGTTGGTCTGAGAGGAGTCTGGCTGCTGGGTGGCCCAAGTGCAGGGGAGGAGCACATTCCCACTCCATCCCCTCCCGGCTGCACATCCATCCCGGCGGCCCAAGTGCAGGGGAGGAGCACATTCCCACTCCATCCCCTCCCGGCTGCACATCCATCCCGGCGGCCCAAGTGCAGGGGAGGAGCACATTCCCACTCCATCCCCTCCCGGCTGCACATCCATCCCGGGGGCCCGAGTGCAGGGGAGAAACACATTCCCACTCCATCCCCTCCCGGCTCCGCATCCATCCCACCACTCAATGAAACCTCACATTCATCCTTCAAGCCCGTGTGTGACCTGATTTTTCCAGGATTCTGGGCAACAGCTCCAGATACAGAAAGCTGTCACACTAGCTAGCCCTCTGTCCTTGAGAAAAAACGGAGGCCTGTTGAGCCGGTTAGCATTCAAGCCATCTGTGGACAGCAAAGCTGAAAGAGTTTTGTACCACTGGGGGTGCAGGCGTCCACTCCTAAACACTACTGCGGGGTCAGAGCTCAGAGAACTTGCCCTAGCCTCTGCACCTGCCCCTCTGCGTGCTCCACTCCCACTAGGGGTCTGAGCAGCAACAGAACAGGGGAACCACACCCGTTACACATCCTACAAGGGGAATCAAGGCACTCTCCCATTTCAACACCACAGGATACTATTCAGCCATAAAAAACGGTGAAACTATGTCATTTGCAGCAAACATGGATGAAACTAGAGGACATTATGTTAAACAAAATAAGTCAGGAGGGCAAGTTAAACACTGTGTGTTCCACTCGTGGAAGCTAAAAGGAGCTGGTTTCATAGAAGTAAAAGTAGAAGGAAGAACAGTAGAAGCTGGGAAGAGTAGGAGGAATGAGGGCTAGAAAGAGATATATTAAAAGAATCAGAATTACAGCTAGATATGAATAAGTCCCAGGTTCATAGCACTGCAGCATGACAACCTTAAAAATGTATTACACAGTTTCAAACAGCTGAAAGGAAGATACTAAGTGCTCCCAACACAAAGCAATGACCAATGTCTGAGTTAACCGCTATGCTGATCACCCGGTAACTTACACGTATCAAATGCCGATCACCCCAGTAACTTACACGTATCAAAACGTCACTATATACACCACAAATACGAATATCCCATTTATTATGTGTCAATTAAAAAACAAAATTAAATAAAAAAGAAAACAAAAACCTCTTCAACGAAGTAGTGACCAAGGGAACTTCCCCTTCCTTAAAAGTGTCTACAAAGCCCCACAGCAAACATCATCTTTCATCACGAAAGGTGGAAGCTTCCCCCTAAGATCAGGAGCAAGACAAGATGTTCCTTCACTTCCACTCAACAATGTATTTGCAGTTCTGGCCAGTGCTGTGAGGCAAACAAACACATGAGCAAAGCAAAACCCCCAAGTTTCCCTCCACCCAAAGCGGCACCTCACATCTCTCTGGAGATACTGGAAATAATTTTGAAAACGCTGTCTGTTATTTTCGGAATCCTTTGTTTCCCCCGGGTGAATTGCTCTGCTTGCTGTCATTCAGCCTTTGGTTTCCTTCAAATGGCTGTTGAGTCCTCGCCCCTCTTTCCGCACTTCGGAATGAGGCACATGTAAGTGCTCTACTGCAGTTACAGAAATCCGTGTCCTCCAACAGTCTTCAAGTTTTTATTTATTTATTTATTTTTGAGACGGAGTTTCACTCTTGTTACCCAGGCTGGAGTGCAATGGCGCGATCTCAGCTCACCGCAACCTCTGCCTCCTGGGTTCAGGCAATTCTCCTGCCTCAGCCTCCTGAGTAGCTGGGATTACAGGCACGCACCACCATGCCCAGCTAATTTTTTGTATTTTTAGTAGAGATGGGGTTTCACCATGTTGACCAGGATGGTCTCGATCTCTTGACCTCGTGACCCACCCGCCTCGGCCTCCCAAAGTGCTGGGATTACAGGTGTGAGCCACTGCACCCAGCCCTAGTCTTCAAGTTTTTAAATGGGAAGGCAGACCGGAAGGTCTTGGAAAGCCCGGTGGGGGGTTCACAGAAGTGTGGTCCTGGCACTGTCCCTCCATCTCTTCCCGCCTTGTCCGTGGATTCTGGTGTAATGCTGAAACAGTTTCCTGGAATATACATTATTCCTTCTAACATAGAAAGAACAGTGTCGTCATGAGGAAGAGTCAGCAGGTGTGTCTCAGATCCAAGGGTGGTCAGCAGAGCCACGTGTGTGATCTTGGAAACACCCCAAGTTTCTGTCTCCCCACGTATAGGATGAGGACAGCACCACGACCCGTCCCCAGTGCTTTGAAAATTCATTGGCTGAGTGCACTCAGACAGACTGGCAGAAAAGATGCCCCATCAATGCACGTTCCCTTCCCCCTTCTTCCTTCAGTGAAGAAAAGGCTCAGCCCCCGGGGGCACTGCTTCTAAGGGGTGACCATCATGTACTCAAAGCCTGAAAGATTTTGCATTGCCACAGATAAGTGCCTTTCAGCATCTGGTCACCATCTCTAAGGCCAGGAGGGCCGTCGGGCCTCCTCACCCAGACTCCAGCCACTGCATTTCATGGCTGTAAACTCAAATTATGTATATTGTATTCCTACTTCATTACTTGTCCCTGAATCTCCTGAGGTTTATCTGTGTGAAAGGAGAAGTGGTTTCCCACTGCTCATGCTCCCCGAGACAGCAGTGTTTAGCTACTGGCTGAGAAGTGGATGAGGCAGTGGTCACATACCTGGGAAGAGGCCTGGGCTGTGGGACATCAGGCCCAATGATCACCACTCAGGGTGGCCCGAAAGCACCCCCACCGGTTGCCTGTCTCATCCCCCTGAGCTCTGTGGCACTAGATGAGTGGCACCTCTGCACTCCCGCAAAGCTCCAGAGGTCCCCCTACGTCTCCCTGTCTAATGGCGACTTAAGGTGGAGAAGCACAGATCATGAACACTTGTTGAGTAGTTGAGAAGCTCCCATCGATATTCTCAAAGTTAGCCATAGAACCTGTTCCTGTTACACCGCAACCTTGAAGTCAAACTGAATGCTCCACAAGCCCTTGCAAACAAATGTCAGACAGGCTGACCTCTTCGGACCTGGAGAGGCTCCTTCGTAAATGGCAGGGATGCACCTGTCCTGGGAAAGTGACTGGGGAGGACACAGCCAGCTGCCCACTGCCCAGGAGCTCCAGCAAGGGGACCCTGCTCAGAACCAGAGCAATGAAGGGACCCCACTCTGAACCAGGGTAATGAGGGGGCCCGGCTCTGACCCAGGACAATGAGGAGACCCCAGTCTGAACCAGGGCAATGAGGGGGCCCTATTCTGAACAAGGGCAATGTCTTTCTGAAAATAGCACTCTTTGGGAAACAGTAGTCATTTGCTATAAACCAAGTGAAGCTATACAATGCTCAAATAAGTTAAAAATCACATTTTTTCAGCCGGGCACAGTGGCTCAAGCCTGTAATCCCAGCACTTTGGGAGGCCGAGGTGGGTGGATCACGAGGTCAAGAGATCGAGACCATCCTGGTCAACATGGTGAAACCCTGTCTCTATTTAAAAAAAATACAAAAAATTAGCTGGGCATGGTGGCGCGTGCCTGTAATCCCAGCTACTCAGGAGGCTGAGGCAGGAGAATGGCCTGAACCCAGGAGGCGGAGGTTGTGGTGAGCCGAGATCGCGCCATTGCACTCCAGCCTGGGTAACAAGAGCGAAACTCTGTCTCAAAAAAAAAATCACATTTTTTTCTCTTTTTTTCTAAGTAGATTGCTTTGTGGAAAGAGCTCAGCTTAATATTCACTGTTCTTTGGTTTCAGTGGTCGTCACTCCATTCAATTAGATGATCTGAAAAAACTGATGCCAAAAGTCTACGGCTTTTGGCTCTGTGGTTGTGGTACTGACACCTAATCCATTATCACTTCCCTGTATTGTGACCCTAAGCAGTCCCTCCCACACTGACTGAGCTTGGCTGGGTGCTTTGCTCTGGTCAATGGGACAGTAACATGCAGGACACAGGCAAAGACTTGACAAGTCCTTGCACATGGGCCCCACCTCGCTGAGTGCCACACGAAGAAGCAGGATGGGTGACTGCTGGGTGAGGCAGTCACCTCTGTCACTGCAGCCAAAAGCCAGCCAGAGCTTTCAACATGGCAGGCTGCCCAGCCCATCACAGCTAGCTATGGACAAGTGAGGGAGCCCAAGTGAGACCAGCAGAACTGTCACCCAGCTGAGCCCAGCTCAGTTGTCGACACTCAAAAGCTAAAGAAAGAGCTGTTTAAGGCACTGTGTTTTGGGGGTGATTTTGTTATACAGCAAGTGCTGACTGATACATGACCCTTTATTATTTAATGGAATACAGCAAAGAGTAAACCAAAGAACAGCTACTGCATGTACAATGGCATTCTAATCAGTCTTAGCATTTTGTTATTTACAGAAGAATGGAATAAAAAGCACCAGAGCTATACTTTAAGAATGTTTTGAGAAAATATCTGTTTTCACAGAATTCTCAAAGGACCAACTTAACCACTGTGGTGAGGCTCTGACATCCTCCTTGGCATCCTGAGCCGCATGTAGAAGCAACAGCAGCCATAATGTGTCTCCATTCCTTCCGCTCAGAGCCTGTGGGAGGGGCCATTTCCTGGTCCAGGTGAGCTCCTTGAATGTCAACCAGAAAGTCTCACTAAAGCACCTAAGAAGCAGCTTGATGTTACTGACAAGTGCCTTTTGTTGCCAAAGTATAAATGCCAACATGCTCCATCTTACATTATAATCAAAAGTCACCAGAAATATTAATACAGAGTAGGCACCGTTCTTATGACTAAATATTCTTCAGTATTGTTAAAAGAATTGCATATTATAAAAAGAATTGTTTCCGCTGGGCTTCCATTTCTGCTGCTAGATCAGAGGAGCAGGACTGGGTGGGAAAGCTTACTTCCCCAGAAGTCTATACTGCTTGTCAGAGCCTTGGACCCACTGAGACGGACAAGTCTGTGTCTGCTCCACCCACTTCCTAGCTTTTCTTTAAGACATTGTCTCAGTAGATTTCAGACTCTCGTGGGGTTTCAAAACCACATCTATTACCTGCTGAGGTCACTGTATGAAGAATCACTGCAATAAAATGGATCCAGTAATTGTTTGACAAAAATGTAGATTCAGACATATATAAATTGTTTTAATTGCATTTAAACATTGGTTGTATTTATGTGCAGACTCCAAAAGAAGCCCACGTGAGTCTTCGAGAAGGATTAACAATTCTTTTGAACGTAGTCCACTGAGAAGCAGCAGGAGGGAGGGTAACTGCCGACTAAGAAGATTTGCTGCTCAGCTGCTCACCTCCCACCTTCTCACCCCCACCTGCTCCTGTCCCACTGACCTTGGGAGAGTGTAGTCATCTAAGGGAAGTGCATGGATGCAATGAGAGGGAGGGGAGGAAAAGACCCACGGGAGTGAGAGAAAGGAACGATGGAGACATTCAGAATGTCCTTCTCAATCTAGTCACCATCCCAAGCCCTCTATGGCTGAGCCATATTGTATCTTGGAGGGGATTTTCCAAAAACTCCTAAGAAAGCTGAAAATCCTGTCGGCCATTTGGCCCCCAGGGGCTTGAGAACATCTCTAATCCCTTCCTTTCGACCATCTCATCTCCGTTCATGACAAATTTCACCTTTTAGGTATTTCCTTATCACTTCTAATGCTGTCCTTATTCTCTCTCTCACCTTCCCCCACGACAAGTCCCTGAAAGAGGCAGGGGGTACATCTGGTTTGGTCCTAGCCCCAGGCCACCTCCCCTCTCGCCTCCATCTCCCCTACATCCTTGTCCACTCTTGGGCAGAGCAGCTCCTGAAAACAGGTCAAGGTCTGGCCAGCCCTTCGCCTGAAACCCTTCCGCAGACCTGTGTGGTCAAGTGCCCGCCAAGGCCTCCTCCTGTGACTCCCACGTCCTCCACGTGACATCCTGCTCACTCTGTGTTGTTTGGGGGTTAAACGTTGGCATGTTCTGAGTCTTGGTTACCGTGACAAATCCATTCAGGCTCTCCAGCAGCACGGCCTGCGTGGTGAGGCACAGCAGTGACCCTGGGGACCGACGTGCTGTGGGACCTGGCCCTCCACGCTCCGGCCCGCCCCTCCCAGGGCTCCTTCTTGACTCTGGTGGGTCCCTTCTGTCTCACAGGTATCTGAGTTTGTGACTCTGCATAAATCCAGTCTCCTTACGTGGCTGATAAGGTCCTTGCTCATGGGACCCTCCTCCCCCTGCAGCCTGTTTCGCCTACCCTCCCCATAGGCCTCCTCGTTTCTGACCCGTTCCTCTTCCCTGCAGACTCCTGAGCTGCTGCCTCTGTGTATACCAGGTCTCCTTAGACTGGACTCCTCTGCCAGTTCCCCTCAAGCCTCCTCTTCCTCACCCTCCAGATGCAGTACAGGGAGGGCTCCTGCCTGTGGGATGACTTCTGAATCTCACATTGAGGTCAGGGCCCCAGCCCCTCTTCTGGATGCTTTCAGAGTTGACAGGGTATTCTGTCACCATAACTCCTGGGTTGGGCTGAGGCTGTGTTTTCCTGCCTCCGCTTCCCTAATTCCACTCCATGTGGGTCACACAGTATTTATACTTTGCTGTCAGCAAAGCCCTCAGATCTTGGAAAACACTAGTCACAAGCAGAGGCTTCGGAACAGAAACCAAGCACGCTCCCAACTTTCCGCAGCTGCTGTGAGTACCCTCTCTTCGCAGGTGTCACCAGAGGGCATTAGGGCCTCCGCAGACACCCAGGCATCATGTGGTCCTCTTTGTGCCATGACTGTCTGCTCCCTGCCAGTGGGCTTCCCGGTTCCCTTGGCTGGGACTGCACCAATATCCAAATTTCCTTCTCCGTCCTGACTAGAGCCAGATCTCTAGGCTCCGGTTCTCACTGGGGTCTCCAGTCCTGATTCTCTGGAATCCTGGGCCTGTCATTCACCTGCAACTTCTCTGGACTTTCTATCAAGTGTGGGGACCCATGGGCGTGGGTCTGATTCTGCTGCAGACCTCCCACTTCGTGCTTTCTCCTGCCTCCTCCACCTTCCAGGCAGAGTGCACTTTGCCGAGAAAGCCTCACCTGCTGAAGATGGCCCCACATGGCTGCAAAGTTATGGAGCCCTGGATCACACCAGATCTTCACACAAACTCACACTGCAGCTGGGCAGTTTCTCCAGGAGTCTTTTCTAGAAGGGGCACTTCTCCCAATTCATTGCTCTGGACAGTCTCCTCACGGCCCAGGAGCTTCCCTGGCTGTGCTGATGCTCATGAACCTTTCCTTTCCTTCCTCTTCAACCCAGAGTGCTTCAAAGTTTCCCTTACCCCGTGTTCTCTCCCAGGCCTGCAGCACACGGGTTCTGGAGGCCAGGTCTCACAGACATAGGCTTGGAACATAGCTCCTGCCTCCCCAAGACCACTCCCCAGCCACCGGCCATGATCCTGAATTTTCCATTCCGAACATTTCCGCTTCACCTACAAAAATGCTCTTGCCTATCTTAGTCAAAAACAAACATCCCTTCCTTCCCCCTTTGGTCACACACGGCCTCTGAAGGTCGAACCTGCTCGGTGGTTTCCTTCCCCACCAAACTGATGGAAACCTGGCCCATGTCTCCCTGCCGTCGCGTCCTGGGAGAACACTCCTGGCCTCATTGCAGTGGGATGACCTGGAGGCTGTGGGCAGCAAACCTGCTGGTCCATGCCCTGCAGCAGCTGCTCTTCCCCTGTCACCTGTCCCGGGGGTCCAGTGTGCCACACGCCCAGCAATGACTGTGCCTACCATACTATTTCCAACGTGCAATGTACGCATCTCTGTGCACGTAATTCAAATGCCGTCACCTGCCCTCCAGGCCACTAAAGAAGTGAGTCATCTAAGAAGTCAATTATCTTCCTTCAGGCCAACAGCTCCTACATGTTCTCCCAGCACAGTTTAGCTCTACCAATAGCCTCAGTAGTAACTGTGGAATGCAAAGTCACAGACCCACAGGTGACAGTGAAACACCTCCCAAAGTGTCCCCCGTCAAGTACATTTCCAGCCTTGTGTGGCTCTAGGATCAGGCGTCCCTCTCTCATCTTGCCAATGACCTCTCTGTCCCATGGGCTGCAGGACAGCAGGAAACCCAATGAACCCACCAGCACTGCCATCTGCAGCCCCATCTGACAGCCATCTCCTGGGGTCATCTCCAACCAGAATCACTGCCCAAGTGCCCCTGGGTTTCTGTTAGTCTTTCCTCTCCTTCTATCTTCCACAAGCGTTCAAGAGTGAAGGGCGCCAAGACTGCCTTTGGTCTCTGCATTTTTGCACCCTAGTTTCACTCCCTAACTTTCACAAGGCATTCATGACTCCTGCCCACCCCAGGATCCCCACCACCCATTCCCAGAGGGCCTCTGACAAACACATCCTCTTACCTCCAGCTCCTGGAATTCCTCCTCCTCCTCCACATCGTAGGACAGGGTGTGGATTTTGATGTCATCAGCTGAGAGGTCGATGAACTTCCCGTCGGGGTACTCCAGGCTGTCTTTGGTGGGTGAGCGGTCCTCGATGAAGGTGGTCTCGCAGCAGTCGGTGGCCACGCCATCCCCCCAGGAGCGCAGCACACCCTCTGAGTAGAGGATGATGTTGGGCCGGTAGCGGGACTCCACCGACTGCTGCAGGGTGTTGGGGTCCAGCAGCTGCTGCACTGGCTCACTCCTGCTGCCGTCCAGGCTGGCTGGCACTGTGCTGGCCCCCACCCGGTGGCTCTGGTACTGAGGCGCTGGGTAAATAGACACCAGACCATCTCTGCTCTCCGCCATCAAGTTTCTGGTGTTAATCAAGCCATTCCTCTTGCCAGCATCACTGATTTTACTGTGCACCAGCAAGCTCTTCTGTTCAATGATGCCATCCATGGTCCTCCCTCCCCAGATGGGCGTCAGGCTGGCGGGCTGGGCACGTAGGTCACACCTTCCTCAGGGAACCCATTTCTCCTGGAGGAGGAGGTAACAGAGATGAGACAAGAGAATCACCCAGACTCACACTGCTTCAGACTGTACCAGTCAGCCGACACGCACAGTAACTTTGAGGGTTAGATAATGCAGTCCTACCTATTCCATGAATGTTGAAAAGGCGCTGTCAGGGCAGCCTGCCAGAGTAAGCAGAAATTGATTATCTCAATCTCCATAAAGTCTCTGCTTCCAAACGAAGGAGACTGCAGGAATTGGCTCCCTTGCAGCCTGGAGACCTCTGATTGCTAGCAGACATCCTGAAACCCACGGGTAAACCCAATCACATTAGCATCCGATGAGTCCACAGGAAAACAGAACTGCAGATCTGTAATGAGGATTAGCTCTTCCCAGGTACACGGCTATTCATTCAAGCAGGAAATGATGTGATTGCAGTAATCCCTACTTAGTGATGATCTTGAGGTGTCAAGTCCCAAACACAAATCCGCTACTGAGGCATCTTGAGATAGGCACAGCCTGGTCTCTTAGGGTGCTCTCTGTAGTTTGCCACTCAGAATTTGCTGAGAACCAGCAGCAACAGCACCAGCTGGGAGCTTGTTGGAAATGCAGAATCTTGAGTAGCACCTGCATCTACTAAATCAGAATCTGCATTTTAACAGGATCCCAGCTGGCGAGTGCACATTAAAGCTGGAGAGGTGCTGGCTACAGAGCACAGTGCAACTTTTGGCCTCCTGGACAAGTTGGCTTGATTTTACAACCGATTATTCACTAACTTTTCAAATGTACTCAAATTAGATCAATTCATTTTTTAAAAAACAACTTTCTTTTTCTTATTGATGTGACTTTTTCAACTTTGAGTGTCATAAATTATGACTAAGTATGAACGAAAGGGACCAAAATTCGTGGAATTTTGTTTTTGTCGTTGCCACATCCTCTGGTATCTCTTTCAACACAGGCTGGCTTGTCGTATATATTGCCTTTGCTTCATGCGTCCCGTTAGCTCGTTTCCTTCTATGTTTGCTGGTACCCACTCCTACCTGCTCAGAGCCTTTTTCTGGGCCTGTTTCATCTGCTCAGAGATGAAACTGATGAAAGGAGAGAGAATAGCTCTGATGAGGCTGCTGTCCAGCTTCCCCCCCGGCCCTGCACCAATGCATTCTTCTGATGAGGCTGCTGTCTAGCTTCCCCCCCGGTCCTGCACCAATGCATTCTGCTGATGACACTGCTGTCCAGCTTCCCACCCCCGGCCCTGCACCAATGCATTCTGCTGATGAGGCTGCTGTCCAGCTTCCCCCCCGGCCCTGCACCAATGCATTCTTCTGATGACACTGCTGTCCAGCTTCCCCCCCCGGGCCCTGCACCAATGCATTCT